>JAUZST010048901.1:0-25175 GCA_034779995.1 Parotocinclus haroldoi | reverse complement strand
TCATTTTGCTGGGTAAAGGCTTCCAGTTAGAAAGTTTCCTCTCCACGAGGTGGCGCGATTTAATCGTAATTTGCACTTTAAGTCGAACGCTGCGTGTTTCTAGACACTCTTCTACACTACACTCACCTACCACTTTATTAGGTACACCTCAATGTTTCTACAGTCAGTGCCCATTTTATCAATCCTACTGACCAGACTGAAACACTTTGTAGTTATGAATGCTGTTAGTATCTTAAATGCAGGTGGCACCGCGGGAACGACCTTTCTGTGTGGAGTCTGCATGTCCTGCCTCTGTCTGCGTGGGTTTACTCGGGGTACTCTGGCTACTCCCAACTAAGTTTTTGCCTCATTTGTTTGATCAGGTTTACAAATCTGATGTTTCAGGTCATGTTTATGCAGAAATATAGAACAGAAATAAGTACCACTCAATAATACAAGTTTCATTTTTCAGGTAAATGGTCTATGATCCTTACAGACTAAATATCCTTAAAATAACAAATACAAATAAAATACAAATACGGAGACTATAACACAGATCAGCAACCACTAATCTACTTTTCAGAGACGGCTTCTTCCTGTGTCATAATTTAATAGAAGCAACGACAACAATAATGATAATAGCAATGTTTTAGCCTTGGACAATCAATAACAGTATAAAGTATCCCCATTTGTAACATTACACAAGGATAAACACTTCACACACCACATTCAGAGCGTATGACGGGTTTCCTTATGTGCAGCCAACTAATAACATTTTGAATATGTGTTTCAAAAATTTTGCTTTTGCACCCCTGCTAGGCCACCGGAAAGCTGGTCTCCACGGAACCCACAAACCATGCATTTCTATCAGCTAGATCAGCACCAGAGCAGCACGAACCAAAATAAATCAGCTTGGTTCAGCAGCGAACTGTGTTCATCTTCGAATATCTATGAATATAGGTTAATATAAAGTTTGAGAATGGCTACGTGACAACAGCATGGTTTTGAAAATGATCGCAACTTGTTGCCAGCATCCCTTGCTTGTGCTCTGCATTTTCACGATACCAGCAATGCAGATCATATATGGGGCTGCAGTGTGTTGTACAATCTTACAATAAGATGCACTGCTGACAGCTTCGTTGTGTTGATTATGTGCTTTTTGAGAATGAGACCAAAATGCCACGGTACTACTAGGGTTTGCAGCACACCTTTAACGTACGAAATCAATTCTATTGTAACTTCAATAAACAGGCTGTTAACACAGCAGTATGGGCAATAAAATTCCTACCCCGGATTTTATTATTTCTCATACTATGGTTTAGCAATGCTAAAATTGCTCAGTAATGAGCAAGAGTTTCTGATGGGCAGGAGGCCCTTTCCTGAAAATGCAAACCTAGAAGCACTATATTTAGACTCCCAGGCAAAGAGCATGTTTCCTATGAAACATACCCTAAAAAGTGATTCCTCTTTTCACAAATAAATGTAGTTCAGCTTAAAGGCAACAATGCTCTGGCACTCTCAAGAGATAGGGTCATCCAGCAAGAATAAAGGTTAGGCTTATATTTTTGGATTGCTCTGCTTCATGTGCTAAATATATACACTCGGTCGCTGTTCCGAACAATAGTTGCAATGCATTTTATGAACAGATGCCGTTTTGCCAGTTCAGCCGGCTGTAAGGTGGTTTCTGGAGGAAATGCATCAATTTGGGGCTCTTTGTAGAACAACCCATGCAATATTACTTAATTTGTCACCCTAGGCTTGCTCAATTTGGGATTGGCCATAGAATGTAATGTAATACCGTCAAGCTGCTTTGAGACAATGCTCCATTGTGAAAGCACTATATAAATAAATCTGACTTGACTTTAGACAACCTACAAAATAAAGCCTCCGTGCCACACGTGCTATAGTCTATTCTCAGTTTATCAATAGCTTAAAAGTCTAAATTAAGTTTCCCCTCATCATTATGCACTCAATACCCCATGGGGACAACATGAATACAGAATCTGTAATGAAAAGGAAAAGCTAAAATATTGCATTGATATAATTATTCAGTCCCTTTGCTCAGTTGAAGCCCCTTTGGCAAAAATGACTGCCTCTATCTTCTTGAGTATGATTGCTCACCTGGATTTTTTTGGATTTTCTGCCGTTCTTTTCTGCAGTTCCTCTTAAGCTCTGTCAGGTCGGATGGGGACCGTTGGGAGTCAGCCATTTCCAGGTCTCTCCAGATAATTGGGTTCAAGTCAGGGCTCTGGCTGGGCCACTCGAGGGCATTCACAGAGTTGCCCCTAAGCCACTCCTGTGTTATCTTGGCTGTGAGACTGACAGAGGGCTGCAATGATGGTTGACTTTTGAGTTTAAACAGGAAGGTGTGGAAAACAAAAAAACGACCACAATGGGAGATCAGAGGAGGATGAGCAGACTTGTTGAAGCTGACGGACAGGCTGTAGTAACTCTAGAGTGGGAACCTAGCAATTAATGAAGTGGAGGATAAACTGATTAACCCACGAGCCATATTGATGGGTTAGCAATTTGTGAAAGTAAAAGTAAAAGTAACGTTGTTAATGTAAGTGTTTTCAGCACCAGAACCTTTAAGCACAATGTGAACACAGATCAGCGGCTAGTGGGGATGTGGACAATCATGCTCAGGCACGGTACAATATATCTGGGCGCAGCGTGAGTGACAAAAATTCCAGTTAACAGGAAAGTCTTGTGTGAATTCTGGTTAAGTGAAACACTGGAGGTCAAGGGCACTGCCCAAAAACGCAACAGTGGCAGCCTGGCACCCTAACAGAAACATGAGAGGGAGAACATCGATGTAATACGTAATACATGATTTAATCTAGTAACAGCTCCTATGGGACAGAGGTAAAAGCCAGCTGCAGGAAACACCAGTTCCTGATGACATGGGTGCAGTGGTGCAGTTAGGGAATCCAGCGGGTTGACTGATACCCTGTCCGATGTGTACCTCCACCTGTGCGGCGAATTCTGGAGAAGCAAACAGAGAGTGGACATTGGAGGACAAAAGTTTGCATGTCGTAGCAGACATGTAACTGGGTATTTAAATTTACAGCCTTTATCAGCTGCCCATATCAAGATCGACTTACAGAAGTGCTTTGTATCCATCTTGGTACTCATTACCTCATGCTATAGGCTACATCACACGAACAACACCCAGCTGTTAAAAGGTGATTAAAAGGTGATTAGAAGGTGGTTAAAGCAAAGTATGGGATATAAATGGAAAGGCGAAAAACTGGGAGTTTTAAAGTAAGATTTTATTTTTGTGAATCCCATATGGCAGTGGGATAACAGGAGAGAATAAAATAATGGCTGAATTCTCCTGACGTTATAAAACAAATACTCAGAGGCTCATTGCAATCTCTAAGTATGCAATTGAGGGCTTTATCTATAGAGTTAACGAGATTGTGACACTGTGACCATGACATAAGGCAGCTCCATCTTAATATGGCGTAGCTTCAAATGATGCTGCCATTCATGAGAAGTCCTCCGTTTCTATGTACTCATTTTGCAGACACATTTATCCAGAGTGACTGACGACTGATGCAATCTTACAAGCATTTTTCAAACATCCAACTGTGGGAACTTGGAAGTGCTTGGAACCCCGGACCTTCTGGTCAGCAGTGCAGTGCCTTAACCTCTGTGCCACCATCGTCTTCCAAACAACTGTAATGTTACATTTCTGAATTGTTGCACATATTTTTGTGGGTGTACTGAAACAGACTGAATCATCAGATCCAGTTTAACATTTACACGATGCTGTGCCCCACTAAAATCACAGTGGCAAAAAGTTCATAAGACATCATGTATTTACTGCAATTCATAAAAGATATTTAGCTTGAACTATTCCTTCATTTTTGGTCCGTGACAGTGAAACACCCTCTTTAGTGTTAAATCGATTCATCAACACACATTTCACACACATTCTCTATGTGCAGTTATTCCTCCACGTTGTACACATTGTTACTGTACAGGTCCATGTCGTTATTATCTATGACATGTATGCTAATTGCATTCTGGGATATTTTCCTTGCCACTGTTTCAAGTATTGCTTACTTTGGGGCTGCGGGTCTAGATAAAGCTGCTTTGAGATAATGGTCTGTTACCGAAAGAGTCATATAAATAAATTTGACTTGCCCTATGACTGTAATTATTTAGCATCAATTAACTTGTGGTCAGAACCTCGAGTTTTGGAGCCTTGGTTCTGTGCAAATTGCAATCGCTATATATACAATTATAGCATATAGAGTCATTGATTCCCTTGTGGGAGTCCCCAGTCCAAGTACGCAAATTTGCAGCTTGATGGTCTCTCTAGTTTGGTAGGTGTTTGTGTGTCTGTATGCCCTTTTTTTGTCTGTGTGTACATCACGTCATAGAATAATGCTCATACTGCATGTCATATGCATCTTCAATATATTTTATATTTATTTATTTGATGATCACACCACTTGTTATCAAAGATTTGCATTATAAGCAAATGTTCCTAGGTTGGCATGATTTCTTTCTCCACACCAACGCTGCAGGCGTACAGACTGCGATGCAGCTATCCTCTGTTGGAAGTATGGGCTTAAGTTTGGTAGGGGTTTTGCTGGTGTTGATGAGGGCCATACAGAAACGAAACATAGCTTTAGCCACTGTAAATACTGTACAACTTATTTGTCTTTATTTGACCTCTTGCATACATTTTTAAGGCCACAAAAACTAGACTTTGTTTTTGAACAGGAGTTTTTGAACGTACATTTATTTATCAGTGGTATATTTCTAATCTTTAGCACAGTATGTGAGTGGCGTAGGTGGTTATTGCGGTAACCTCCACCTGTTTGCATGTCCTCCCCGTTATAAACACTTATAAGAGTTCATTTGGCCTGATTATTAGATTATGTTTCTACCCTCTTAGTTGAATAACCCTTCACAGCCGATACCTGTTAATAAGCTATTCTACAGTCCTGACCGCGACACGATCGCGATACAACTACATTTCCCATGAAGCTTTGCGCAGCTCAATGCTAATCGCTGCGATCTGTCACTCCTCCCCAGTATGAGAGGAGCGGAGGAGTGAAGCAACTGCTGGAGTGTACGGAGCTCAGCAGCGATATGCGCCGGTCCCTACAGAGGCAAAGCTCGGGGGAAAAAAAAATCTCAGTCTTAGCAGAGTGTTTCATTGATCAGGAACATAAATCATAAAATTGCGGTAATGCATTTTTAACGCATTTGCTTGATCTCTGCTTGTGTTTGGAGTCCGCAGCTGTACGCGAGGTGTTACGGATGGTCATTTGAGGGTGAGTGCTTTATCCTTTGGCTACAAATCACTGGAAAAGTTGATGTTTGATAAATGTGATGCAGAAACGAACAGCACAGAGGACGTGCATCCGATCAGAGCTCGAAAACTTGGCGTGTTTTTTTTTGTGCCGCAGAGACAGGAATGCGGTCTTTTCTCCGGCAAGTCGCACTGCTGGATACGAATTGGTAACTGAGTCACATTCTTTACACACCCACCGGTACAGAGTGAAAAATAATGCAGAATAATGGTGCGCCCCTACCTCGTTATTCCGTCATTAACAGGTTGCGGTGTATTGCTGCTGCGTTTTCTAGCTCCGTTTAGAGCAAACTTGTTGGCTTTCATACCGACACTTGTGGATGGAGCTCCATCAGTGGCTCAATAAACGTGGCTCTTTCAAAGCCACACCAGCTGATGGTGTAGAAGCCACGGAAATGATCCTCAGCAGTGACTAGTAGTGACTTTAGTCAGCCATGCTCATTGTCCTCATTATACCTTGATAATACACTGCTCACAGAAATGTCAAACTGGATGAGTGTGCAGCACGGTGACTGTTCAGTAGGATGTATGGTCACTCAAGACCGCCAAAACACACTGACAGCGATGGGGCATGGTCTCAGACTGTCCAGCAGTTCTTGTTGGATCCTCTGCAACTCTTGCTCCGCAACTCCCAGCTCAAAAAGTGCTGCCAGACGTCTTCGCAGTCCCAAGCATGTTCAATGGGAGAACGTGGAGAGCAGTGCATGCGTTCGCTCCCTGGCTACTGAAGCATGTTGTTGACGAGATGCTCCTAGATTCGCGTTCAGGCCAATCACGGTGGAGAGGCATTGCAAGGGCTGGGAAATTGCAGGATGTGCACTTTCAAGATCGGGGGAACGTTCAGATACTCCAACGCTTTCAGACTTGTCATTTGCTTTTCTGATGTTGTGGTTGAATTAAAAAAAAAAGGTAAAATGCTTATTTTTCATATTCGTCTTAAACTATCCCCTAACTTTTGTGAGCAGTGTGTTTGAGTAGTGGATAATTCTCAGCACTACAGTGACACTCAGATGGGAGTGGTGTGCTAAGTTTGTGTTTTGCTGGTGCGATCAGGCTCAGCAGTTTTTAAACACTGCGTTCACTCAAATAGACACGTCTTTCATACGGCTCCATCTTTCAGATATAAAGCCAGATACGGTAGCTCATCTGTTGCTGCAAAGTTTGTGTCAGGCACGTTCTAATCTTTTTATCAGTTCTCACAGGATGCTGGTGGCTGGATATTTTTGGTAGATGCTAGTGGTTGACTGATACAGGATTTTTAATGGCCCATGCTGATGTTTAGAAATAGGGTGACCCATGGTCGATATGCATTGCTGATATCACATTTTTTCACAGCTGACAAAACTACTTTAATAGCAGCAAATGAGACATCACATATATCAACATTATTTTAAAAATGCAGAAGTTCCAGGACATTTCGACTTTCCCCTGGCGGTAAAGTCCCCACTGGTATCATCAGAATTTTTTTTTTTTGCTTTATATAGCATCCGGGTCTGGCTTTGTACGCGTCATACAAAGGTTTGTGATGCCACTTTAAGTGGTGAAGTGGTGAAACAAAGTAGTTGTGCTCAGCATCATCCTTTCCATAGCCAAAATAATTCCATAATTTTCTTTTAGCAACTAAATGGCTGTTAGCTGTTGATCAGGAATGACTGTATGGTCAAACTTTATGTAGCCAAGACTGACGTAAAATAATAAGATAATATTATAAGATGTTAATAGTGATAGTAGTAATGATAGTAATAATAAAGTCTGGAGATATGTCATTGAAGCGAACATTGTTCTAACATTGTAGATTATGAAATAAATTAGAAATCGCATGTTGCGATGCTGAAATGATATATTGTGCAGCACTAGTATGCAGGCACAATATGAGTCTAAGTTCACCTGAATATTCAGTTATGACACTTAAATTACAAAACGAAAACGCAATCTTAGAAGGTGCAACCAAACCAACTGAGGCTCCAATTAATGGACCTATTGAAGTCCAGTACTTTAGATTCTGCACCATCACAGTTCCCGCAGCTACACCATTAGCCTGGGTAGCAGCTCAACATTTAAGTATTTAAAAATCGTAGCTAAACACCTAAAAATCTTTTCTCCCAGTCCTTTCTCTGGTTTAGTGGATTCTTTCTTGCTTGCTTTCCTCCCCCCCACTCAGCTGCTGTTGGTTACTGTAATTACGTCTGTTATGTCAGTTCTAACAACTCCGTAGGAAACGTGACTGGGGTGTGTGTGTGTGTGTGTGTGTGTGTGTGCGTGTGGGGTAGGTGCTGTTAGTTCGGGGCAAATCCTTATTGAGAAGCATTCAGGAACCAATGTTGCACATTGGTGACTAAAAAGCCCTTGAACATGAGCTTCTCCTTTGATAACTAATGATGTAAATCTGCGCACGAAAATTAGGGGATAATAAATTATGAGATATTTCTTTTTCAAGTGTCCGCTTATTTTTGTGAACCACGTGCTTAATTCAATCTTCCGTTTCCAGACTATACACAGTGGATCATCATAAGTGTTTGAACGGTTTTTGTGTCTTGAGTCTTTGCGGTCAAAATCTAGTTTGTTTAACATGTTCATAGCAAAATAATTGTGGATTGTATTGGAAAGTTGGATTGAATGCAGTATAATACTTTCAGTTTCACACTTTCTTGTCCGCTTCGTCCTGGTCAGGGTTCCAGGGAAGATTTTGCCTTGTTGGCGGCACAGGGTGCAAGGCAGGGACAGCGCTGGACAGGGGACCAATATAAAGTGGGGCACACGTACTCGCACACTCACACACACAATTTGGGCCACTTGAGAGACAAAAAATAGCCTAACACATGTCCATGGCCTAAAAGAAGATACTGGAGTACCCAAGTTATTACCCGAGTAAACCCGAACAGACACAGGGAGGACATGCAAACTCCACACAGAAAGGACAAAGACTGCTCCACGTCGGATGAAATCAGGTGTACCCACTGTTCCACCCCAGTCTAATACCGGGTTAACCTCCTTATACCAGGTAACCTCGTTACATTGTCATGAAACTGACAGGTATGCAGTTAAGGTACCAGCGCGTCACAATCCGTAGGGTAAAACACTATCGATGGCATATTTAAGCACACGACATTCCAGCTGTGTTTAAAACCAAAACTGTGGGTCGGGACGGGGGTCCTAAACCTAATTTTCACTAAGCCCACATCACAATTGGTGTAGTTTAACTGCAGGCCTAATGGTGCTCAGGTGCTCAGACGCCCCATTGTGCCTTAAGGGTTCACACAATTAGCGACTACTGCTGTCTCTCTGTATGTGGCCATACACACTTTAGAGCACTAATTCAATTTAAATTGCAAGTGCATTTATATTTATACGCGTTTGACAATGGACTTTGTATCAAAGCAGCTTCACACAGTTCAAAAGTAACAGACCAAAAGCTCTTGAAAAGTGGTAAGGAAAAAACTCCCTTTGACTCAAATACGGGAAGAAACCTTTAGAGGACCTAGACTCAACAGGGACCCAGGGTGGCCTGTCGGTAAATTTAAATAAATCAATTTTACACAAAAGCACAGAGGTGTGTAAAACTCACTATTCAGTCCAGCCTGCATACAGGGCGATATATAGTTATGTACACACACTCAACTCATTGCCAATTCAGAGTAATCAGTTAACCTAACATGCATGTCTTTGAACTGTGGGAAGAAACCGGAGTACCTGGAGTAAACCCACGCGGACAGGGGGAGGTGGGATTGAACTATAAAAGGTTTTTTTTTAATTTTATTTTATATTTTTTTAAGGAAAGTGATGCATGATAAGCATTGTGGAGATTTGACTGAAAACATTCCTAGGTTTTGGTCTGATCATATACACTATATGGGCAAAAGTATTGGGACAAACATCTTAGTCACTGAATTCAGGCCAAACATTCGTGAAACAATGCAACTCACTAAATTTGTGATTTGTAAGGCTTTGTTAGCTGTAAGACTTTATCTGGACAGATATGTCTTCCCAAATCATATACAACCAACTGATTTGCCACAGGTGGACTCCAATCAGGCTGTAGCTACATCTCAGAGATGCTCAAGAGAAATGGGAGGCCCTAGAATTAAAATTGCAAGCCTCACATTAAAGGGTCTCATGTCCATGCAAAATTTTTAATAAGAATGCGCTTTGTTTTCACGTTCCCATGATGGGGTCGTTATGAGTTCAGATTGATGGGGTACAACTGAAACAACTTTAATTTCAGTCCTCAAGATAACAAAATGTGAAATTTGAAATGGTCGGAAGACTTCCTGAAATGGTTTGCATATGCGATCACTTGCGCATGTTTATGTTCTGCACTAAACCGTTTTTGTAGCCTTTTCTAAACACCAGAATGCTGAACACAGTTTGCGGTTGCTATCTTTACTTTCGAATATGAAGTGAAACTGAGGGGAGACTTATTATGAATCTCAGTATCACAAGAGCTCTGAGCACTGGGTTTAGCAAAAAGGCCTTTCTACTGTACGTTTAGAACGGTGGTGGTCGTACAGCATGAAATGACCAAGCTGATATATTTAGCTGCTTCTGTGAAAAGCCTTTTGTGTGCCATCTTGTGACTAGATGTTCCCCCAGCTGCGGTTTACTTTGGCAGAGCTTCTCAAGTTGGGTTTGGTGATCATCGAGGGAGTATTGCTTTGCCTCATAACAACTGATAACGACTGGTTGTTATGAATGCAGAATTATCCGCTACGCTCTGCACTACAGTGGACATGGTGTAATGGATCCCAATGCTGGCTACTCGCCAGTTTGTTTCTGTTGGTGGAAAATGCAAAGCAGTTTAAAGTTTGACTTAAAGTTGGCACACAGTCAGTAAACAGCATGATACCTCAGGGTGAACAGTAGTCCAAGAAACAGGAAGTCTTCTGCGCTATTGCTACGGCTATCCTTCCTGTAAACCACGTTCAACTTTGTTTCGTGTGCTATTTTTTAAATAAATGCAGGTGTTCATCTGTTGGAAATCATTTTGAAGATTCAAGTGTAAGAACGTAACACGAAGCCAAGGCAACACTATTATTTCACCTAGTGCACCTGGAATGGTTCTGTTTCTTAAACTAGGTTGGATAAGAACAATGCAGATGGCACCTTCCCTACATGTCCCTGTTTCAGCCCGGACCATATCCAGGTGCTTAGCAGAAGGAAATTTGCTGCCTCAGTGTCCATTACACCTGCCATTTCCACCATCACCTTCATTTGAAGTGGCGTCACGAACGAGAAACCTGAACGGCTATGGACTGGGACTTTGTCTTTAGTGATAAATCCAGGTTCCATTTGGGATCCAGCAATCATTGGGTTTGAGTATGGAGTCCTTGTGGTGAGCAAATCTGCATTTGTTATGGACCGACGCACTGCCCCAAATGTTGGTGTGATGATCTCAGTCATAGGAGTGATAGTAGGGACGCTAAAAGATCAGCAACATGTGCATCATTTTGTTCATAACCAGTTGTTGTAAATATGCTTGGGAATGAATATTCAAGGCCAAAAACATATACACACAACAATTACCGTCTTCTATGAAAGTAAATACAAGAAATACAACATTAATATTTATTCGCATTCCCCAAACTTTCCTGATTTGGAGTTAAATTCATTTCTCAGTACAGAACAGTTGAAACTCTGGTTTGGTTTCCGCCCATGAAGTGCTCGCTTCAGGTCCTTTCAAAACATTTCTGTTGGATTAAGGCCAAGACTTTGACTCGAACTTAATCGTATTCTTCTTTAACCGTTATTTGGTACACAGACGTGTGTGTGGTTAGGGTTGTAGCCTTGCTGCATCAAGCACACTCTCTTTAAGATTTAAACCAAAAAGTTTTGGTCTCATCCATCTACGAAGCATTTTTCCAGTAGCATTGTGGCTGCTAGATGGGCAGCGCTGTTATTTGAAGAGAGGAATGACTTTCTCCTTGCAATCCTGCAATTGACGTGCGGTGTTTTTCGTGACAGTGGACAATAAGATTTGCCAGTGTGAGTGATGCATTTAGTTGCTTAGAAGGTGCCCTGGGTTTGTTTGTGCAATCGTTGTTGGTTGACCACTCACCGGGAGGGTGACCCTGATCTTGGATTTCCATTGGTGGATTTGACTGTTTGATTGTTGGAGTCCAAACTCTTTAGAGATGGCTTTGTAAAATCTAAAGCCTAAAGAGCATCCACAACTCATTTCTGAGGTCCTCAAAAATCTCCCTTGTTTGTTCCATTATAATCATCCACAAATGTGTTGTGAAGATCAGACTTTGATAGATGCCTGTTCTTTAAATACAACACTGCACCCACTCACTGATTTTCATCCTATTGGAAACACCAGACTCAATATTACCTTCATAGTAAATGCTGATCCAGAGCCAATCATATATATATGTAGTACATGATCATTTTCCTTAGAAAATATTAATGCTAAATACGACAACACGTTATTGATCTCAAAGGAAACTGCAGAGTGCATGGTATATTTTTCATTTTGGCCATTTGTGGGCGAACGGGAAGTGGTTAGTGCCATTGATTCCCAGTAAAGACGCATAGAGTATGCATGTTCTCTCCATGTCTGGGTAATCCATCGACCTCGCATTCTAAAGACATGCATTAGGTCCGTTTTTCTCGCTAAAGTGCCACAGACTGACATTGTACTGACAATGACTTCATCAAAAATCGCCGTGTGAAAGAAATTGCCGTTGTACGTTTACGATTGCATGACTGTTCAAGTGCCTTGCCTCTGTTTCACCATTTATTTTGTGTCACCTTAGGTGGGCATTGCAGAACGATTTATGTTGGGCCAAGTCCAAGTTATTTAACTTAAAACTCGAGCAAACTTGAGTGCTGAGTCATCTTAAATTTAATGCAGACATTGATCACTGACAAAGGGATTCCTCTACATGGGCAAAGAAACCCAGCCAACCATATCAATACAACTTATTATATTATAATATTATAATAGAATGCATGCCTTGCTGCATTAGAGAGCCTTTTTTCCAGAAACATTTGCAGCACAATGTGTGACTCCTATTGTAAGATCAGTGTCTGAAAGCTAAAACTTAAACCTTCGCTTATCAGTTGTATAAAACACTACTTGTTTTATAACATTACATCTTCTGACAGCTCTAGTTAAACTGCAAGAGAAATGTTCTCTTAATGTAGTTCTAAATGATTTCTTTCGTCAGTAAGCGAAAGCTGTCAATTATAAGACCGCAAAGCCAAAGAAAGCCAGGCTGCTCCTTCCACTTTGCTCCACAGCTGGGTTGGAATTTTTGGAATTTGATGTTCGGGCTAAACCTTACCCCATCGGAAATCATGTACCTGCTCTATGGGATAGTATATGCTTAAAAATGCTTAACACATGCTTGAATTGGACTATAGTTGGGCAAAATTATTGAATAATTGGGCACATATTGAATATATGTAATTTATTGAATAATGCAGTGAAAGTGAAAAAACACTTGTGTTTATTGCACAACCACGTCTTTTCCTCTAAACATTTCAGTGCTTACCATTCCCGCCATGTCACACACTGCCCACTTCCTTATCTGAGTGCGGGAGAGTAGTGCGTACACTACATACCGCTTGCTTAAAAGAAAATTTAAAAGATCACAGATCGGTACTTTTTTTTATTAGAGTCCAATCGTAAAGTTTAAACATGGTTAACTCGGGCCATCGTAAAACCAGGAGTGCCTGTACCAATAGATCGTTAAACATTGTGATACCGAAGCGGGAATCTTCAGTGTCATATAAACTAATTGGGACATTTAACAATGTATTTCAAAATGAAATAAACCGTGTTAAGGCAAAACACCACAAATAAATGAGCAGCTTTAGATCAGTAAAATCTGTTTTTGTTACATATGGTGATCAGAGGAAATCACTAGCCCAGAGGTTCAGATCCTCATCTGGATTGTCAGTGATTAAGAGTAAATACACTCACCAGTCACATTATTAGGTACACCCCCTTGTTTCTGCACTCGTTCTCCAGTATCACTCAACTGGTCCTTATCAACAGATAATACAAACTTAACTATTTCAGTTAACATCTAGGCCACCCAAGGAGGTCGGGTCCGTTTTTGAGTCTTCCCACGGTTTCTTCCTTCTACATTCAGGGAGTTTTTCCTTTCCACTGCTGCTCTAGGCTTTTTAAGATCATATAATATTGTAATGCTGCTTTGAGACGATGCACCGTTCTACATAAATAAATGAGGCTTGATTTGACTTTATATATATCTACATATATATCTACATCTACAGACTTTAGCCCATCTGCTTCTCTACACGCTCAACAATTCATGATTCCCCTTTACTCAGCCCTTTGATGGTCAGGATGTTCACAGGACCACCACAGATCAGGAAATATTTGGGTGCTTGATCATTCTCAGCACTGCAGTGACTCTGATGTGGTAGTCAGTCAGACACAGCAGAGCTGCTGGAGTTTTTAGACTCACTCCCTGTGCACTCATGTACGCACATATACCATATTTCACCACCTCGTCAGAGACAGCAGCTCATCTGTTTGGCACAGTTTGTCTTAGTCATCCTCTAATCCTGGCTGGCTGAACATAAGAGATTGAGGAAAATGTTTTGATGATCTGTTGTCATCTATTGTTTTCTTGGTTACATGACACTATGGTGTGTTTTTCATCGATGTAGGACTTGGCAATGGCAACGTGTTGTGTAGCTCCGTGGAATGTCAAACACATTTCGATGCTTGGAGTAAAGGTTTTATTTGCGTTCCCCCCCCCAAACCACTGGACTCTGGCCACAGATGAATCAGCTCTCTGGTACGGTTCTGGAATGTTGGTTCACGCCTTTACCTATTATGTTTAAGGCCTGACCGTTTTGGTGACACTCAGACATGGTTGTCCAGATTCACAGCAGACTGATTAGCAGGTCTGATCTTGCCCGACGGTACGCACTCGTTTAACAGCTTTCTTACGACAGCAGCGGCGCGTGACTCGTGGCCGATTGATATTTTGTCCTCGTCAGTCGGTTCGGCAGTTCAGAAGCATTTTTAACGCAGTGGGGATATTTAAAGCACACTGAGCAAATGGGATTGAAGCAAATGATCAGAGTGGTGTGTGAAAATCGGAGCCCTAATAAGAGGTTGTACGTGTTTGACACAGTGCATGCTCCCTCAGCGTGTCATTAGCATCGGATTCATAGGATTGTACATGGCTGGCCTCTTCCAGTAATCCAGCGCACGCCAAGGATTTACACAGTAAGGACTAGATCATAATTTAGAGGGATAATTCCGTCAGCACTCCTGTTTGGGTGTGACTGCTGAATCTCGTTCCAGTAATAGTACAAGAGAAGTGTTTCGGAGTAGGTTTTTATCGTATTGTACGTAAAGGTGATCCCATGAGAACTCATTACGTTGGATTAAGGACCAATTGAGTGCAGTTTGGTTATGGGTTGATAGTCATTATGATTGTATGAGATCAGCTAAGATGATCTCTAAGTATATTTTAACTGTGGAATAGAATGCGAATGCATTTACTTTGACTTATTCATATACTTTTAATGTCCATCTTATCCATATCGGTTTGTTTTAATGGCCGAGGTGCTTGAAATTGTTGTAAGGAATTATAATAGGAATTCAAAATCTTCTAACCTCTGGGCTTTGTGGCCGTAAACTGTAAAATTTAAATCGGCCAAGATAGTGTACAGCATTGCTCGACATACAACGGTACAGTATACTGTACATACCATATTTCACTTAAGAATTAATAGCAGATTTTATGTTTGTTGTTTATTCATGTACTGGATCGGATTAAGCGTACAGGCGCGGCCGACTCTCGGTCACTTGATGGATCATCGATCTCCACACATGTCTTTCTGTCTTTCATCGATGTGATCCATGAAGTATTTCGGCAGGATGGTGGAGCAGTTTTGTCATTGCTTTCTCCGCCCCTCCCCATTTCTCCAGGCTTGGGACTGGCGTGCAGCTGTTTATGCACTACTACACCACTTAATATAACAGTGTATTATTATTGTTTTGTTATTTCTCTAGTGTAGTGTATTTTGCTTTTTGTGCCCTAAGCCAATCACCTTCCGATTGTGTAGCTCTAAAAACTGCTGGTAACTTCAACATCCAGTCAACGCTTTGGATTCACGAGCAGAGGCGAGAGTTAAAGAGCATAAGTCTCTTGTGTTTGTTCCACCACTACCTGCATATTCTTTCAAACCTCTAACTAAATAAACTGTTTAGCATTTATTTGTCGAGCCGCTGTCTGTCAATGCGGTGCGTCAACAAAAGTATCAGGACCATCATACTTTGCTCTTAAGTGTTACGGCTTTCATTACTGTATTTTCTAGAGTTAATGTCAGCTTCCATACATTCCATACAAAGATTTAGCACGGGTATAACAGTCTTTATGCAGTATCTCTCAAGCATTTATGAATTGTTTTTCACACAGTTTTCTTGAAAGTAATCTTCATATTCACGTTACAGTACCCTCAAAAGAAAACGAGTTCACGGAACGTAATTTAGTCGTCGAACTGTGAATATTTCTATGACTTGTAGAATACTAGAGTTAATGATAATACATGCGATATGTCGTGTGTGTGAATTACAGAATCAACAGGTACGTTTGACCGATAGCATGCGCACTACGTTATTATTGCCTAACAAGTTAACTGTTTTTGTTTTGGAAGCTATAGAGCAGTATAGGTGTTTTTTTTTCTGTGATTAACGTACCAGTGAAATCTTTGAATTTCATGAAATGTTTTTTTTTTTTTCACTTTTAAAAATAGATCATTAAGCGCTAACGCCACTGAAAATGTTCAGGAAGAAAATTCTCCGGCTACCCCTGGTTACATAAACAGGGAGATGACGCCAATGTAAAGGAGTCTGCATGAGGAGATATTTCACTTGCTCTCAGTCCTGTTTGTTAAAAAAAACATATTTCATGCATGTTTGGGACCTTGCTTTGGCGTTAAGGCTGAGGAGGCGATACATTTTTCGCTCGTTGATTTTCTCATTAAATGCTCTTTGTGTCTCTGCTTCTCGGCGTTCCAGGTGCCCCCAGACATGGATCTGTAATCTGTACCTTGTAAACACAAGATGCAGGCTCATATAAATGTATCTTTGTCAAAACAACTATGATGAATCCAGCTAATTTGAGGGTTTAGCGTTGATGCACTGAAAAAAACAAAAAAAAAGAAATGTTCATTCTGCTCATAATAGCCTCCACAAATAGCACAGAAGTCTTTGTTTCCATTTTGTTATGATTTGAGGGCAAGGGGGTAAACTGAACAAGGTCTCTTCCTTTTAAGTAAATTCCTTTTAAGCTGTTCCCAGTGGCCACCCTCGTTCAGGAAGTCTCTCTTTCAGAATTAACTCCGTTTCTTGATTCCAATTGTGATAATACATTATGCTGGTACATTTGGTTGCTTCCTGCTTGCGTCTTAAACAGCTGTTGCCAAGAGAACATGAAGGGGCAACCTGAAGCAGCAACCAATATACAATTAACGAATACGAATGAATACAAGTCTTTGTTTTGATTCCAGAGAAACAAAAGGGCAAGACTTAATTCATGTACAGCGATGGACTTCACAATGAGCTGCGGTCAATGTTGTCAAAAACAAACCGGTTTGTATGATTGAGTGAGTGAAGGAAAAAGATCAGACGAAACCAGTTATGACCAAACAAGTGGTGGTTATTGATTGGGAACATCAGACAGGCACCACTCACTGATTGCTACGGTTGTTTATATTTTTCAGTACCTTCCAACATACTCTCCAGAGTTTTTCCTGAACGGGTGAACCAAAGGAGCAAGTCTGACAGTTTTTATAGTGACTTCCCAACATGGTCTGCACTTTTTACAATTCTATCAGTACTTCCTGTTCCTCGTAGGTCTGTAGGAAATGGGTCTTGTTATCTGGACAGAGCATATTAAGAAATAGCTTAAAAGAAATAACGGGGGCTAAATAAAACACTACTTGGTTGCTTAGTTGCTTTTCTATCCATTCATTGTCTTCAGCTTAATCCACATGGGGTCGCGGGCCAGCAACTCTGGGCACAAGGGCAGGAACAACACTAGACGGGGCGCCAAGCCATTCGTAGGGCACACACGCAGTCACACACTAAGCACCATTTTAGGGACACAATGAACCTAACACACATCTTTGGACTGTGGGAGGAAACTGGAATACCTGGAGTACCGGTGCTACCCACCGAGCCACAGCGCTGCCAACTTTAGTCGCTTTTGAGGAACAGAGGCAGAGTCTGAACATTTTGGATATTAAGGGGAAGGAAATTGATCTTCTTGACGAATATGTTGTACACGAGCTGAACAGTTGAAGGTTGAGATCCTTGTTGAAGGGCCCAACAGTAATTTCCATTTCCATTTCCACTTCCAGCATTTAGCAGACGCCCTTATCCAGAGCGACTTACAACTCATACAATCTCACAATCCAAGCAATTTGTGGGTTAAGGGCAGAGGTTGAGAGGATTTGAACCCTAGACCTTTTGGTCCAGAGTCCAGTACCTTAACCGCTAGGCTACCACAGTCCACAATGGCTTAACCGAGCTAACTGCGCCATTACTGAGCACGTTTACCTGAAATTCCTAATCTAATAACTGCAGAACATGTTATCATTTGCTCTAGTTTCGCAGTAGGTAAGTAAGCTACCGTTAAACACTTGGATTCCGCTGTCCAAAGTGTAACTGAGCATCATCGTCCCGACTTGCTGCAAAAAAAAAAAAAAAAAAAACTTTTGGCAGTATGAATGCTATACCTGTTCTTTGTTGAATTGTTATCATTTAAACGAGAACTAAAAGTTATTTTCGTTCTTGTGCAGATAATTTCTCCCAGTGTCTTGAATTTACAGTTTAAAAGCGCTTGGATAACTGTTTTAACTGGCAGCTTTAACGAGAAGAAGATGTTTACATGAAAATTTCTTTGTTAAAAACCACAAGCCAAGTTGTATGCTTTGGGCATGTCTCCATTTAACCACCTCAAACGGTTCGTGGTTTCATTTGATCCGCTGTACGACGCTAGAAAACACCTTGCAGGAATTTCTCGTAAGAACCATGTCATGTTTAGAGATGCAAGGGGAAACACTGAATGATTTCTGATCCATAACTGGCTTCTCAATACTTCCACTTGAACCACATGGACACAAAGCCAAAGTGCATGTTGGCCTTTAAGGTTTCGATACACTCTGCTAATGGTCTTATAATGGAAGGCAATCACATCGCTGGGGAACTCTCATCTGATTTTCTTCTCCCAGACCCAACGCAGACCAGAAACTGGAGAGCTGTGGGTAGGTGGAATGATGTGATTAGAGCCCATTTAAGGCTGTTTATTAGATTAGTTTCTGTATTTTGTGTTTTTTCTCTTAGGCTGTTGACCAACATTATCTGGCAGGGCATCAACTCTTGACTCCAAAGAGCTCAGAGAGCAGGTTGGGTGTGTGCCAAGAAAGACAATTAGGAAATTTGCCCAGTCTTGTACAATGTCTCACAGATTTGAGATGGACATGATTTGAATGGCAACATTAAGAATTTGAAGAAGGACCTCTGATGGGAAGATAGCAAAGATGTCTGGATGTCTGTTCATTTTTGTTTTCATAGATGAGAGACCCTGGGAGTGTTTTAGTATATAACCTTTTAACATAGTTAAAGTGGTGTGCTTTGTAATTTCTTCACTGAATCAAGAAATCCGATTTCTTCCATCTGTTCCTTCATTGTTCTAGGCAAAAATGCAACGAGGGTGCCTTTGTGTGCCGGCAACGTTTTGACACCCCGTGCTCCAGTCATTATCACTATAATTACAGTCACTGCTGTCTATCCTGTTATTACGGCGTCTCAAAACTGAAATAAGCACCGGTGCCTGCGTGACCTAAAAGAGAGGACTGTGCCGATTCAAACCGTTATGATTAGGTGAACGAGAAAGCTCTGTGAAAGAACGAGAATATCTGTTTTCTTCTTTGTCACTTCTTTATGTCTGCCAGAATCATTTATCCAATGAACTGCGGATTTGAGGGTGAGAATGCAGTGGGCCATGATGAGCCCCCCCCTCTCTCTCTCTCACCCGAAAGCACTTGTCTGGCAAACTTGGTAGATACAGAGGGCCAGAAAGACTGCAGCCGTCTCTGTTTGGCCGCCTCATTAGAATTAATCCTGCAGCAGGGCCTCTTACTTGGTTTCTGCTAGACTTGTCTTTTTCACTCGTTGTCAGAGTAATGATTTTGGAGCACAAGAAAAATCTTAAAAATGTACTCCTGGATCCTCAGTGTTTCTGGAAATCTAAATGAAAGCAAGATTTTTTGCAAGAGTCCAGGTGGGAAAAAAGGAATGCTTAGCGCTGCTGATTTCAGGCGAATTTGGGCAGGAGGAAGCGAAAACTTTTAAAATGAAGAAAAACCCTGAGAAATGAGAGGCATCAACACTAACCAGCGGTGACCGATGCTTCCAACTCTCCCCAGAGCATAGAAGCGCGTAGAATTGGGAGCACTGAATCACATCTGAAACACGAGCGTGAGATAAAGAAATGGCTGGAACGGCCCAGACTGTGCTCCGTGATGGGAGGGTTCGGGTTAATACCATGCAGTGGAAAAGTGAGATTATGGTAAGTGACAAACATGAGCTCGAAAATGAGGCAGAGGCTTCGACAGAAAATGTATAAAAGGGAAAGAGCAGTGGTTAATGTGTGAAATGATGAGGTTTGTGGACATATGGCAGCAGATGGAGAACAAATGTTCATGGTGTGATAGAAGTTGGCAGGGTATGAGAATGGACGCTGACACACAAACCATGGATCAAATATGGTGGGAAGTATTGTCGCACAGATGACACACATTTGTGATTTAAGCTGCACAATACTAGCTACAAATGATAATTTTGTAGATAATTTCTAATTTTGTGAACTATGAGTTGGTTGCAACCTTTGTTAAAGGGTCTCATAATTTGAACTTGTTTTTTTACAGTATTATTACTTCGCATGCTGAGTACCTATACATTGTGTTGGAGATCGTTTATTAAAACTTGGTCGCAAATTTATTTTTCAACAAACAAAGTTGCTAAGCAACAGTAGTTCTTGTTTGTACGTTCGCTATACGTGTAAATCGTACAATAAAGGTTTAATAAACATTTAATATCTTACATCAATTATAGCACGTCCCGTCTTGTAACATAGGGCATGTTCGATTAATCGTACCAGCCGCTTATTAGGACCAAAACGATCCCGTCCCCATGTGCCCCCATTAAGCGGATTTCACTGTATATGTAAAAGTGCTGACACAACCTTGCGTGTGTCATTGAATGGCTTTTGATACTGAAGAGCGACGTTAAATAGACAAGCAATTTTATAGAATTTATTATACCCTGTAGATCATTTAATAATGCAAAATATATCTGTTAATATTCATGATAGTGAAGAGCTATATTGTGAAATAGATACTGAGTTGTCCAGTCCTTCTGGTATGACCTCTCTTGCTATATGGAAGGTGGCTGCCGTTAGAATTAGTGTGCAGTTAGTTACAATTTCAAAGGCAGGAAGTTGTGAGCAAGTGTCTATATATTTTTGTGTGTGTTTATTTTTGCCCAAATCTTGATGTTCTTGACATCCATTTACTGTATGAGATCCATAAGTGCTTGTTAGGCTGAATCATTTCCTTTCAGACATCCTAGTGCTGCGATGTTGTTCCTACAGCAAGGAATTCAGGCTAAACAGGAAAGAACATGTGAAGGTAATGCTAATTCTCTGTTACTGTCATGGCTGCAGTCATGGTCATCATCACACTAAAAGAGGTTTTGTGTAAGAGCAATCGATGCATTCTTTTTCTCGCTTCCATTTTACAGCAACGTTCCTTCCCAGTTCTCCCAGCCGTAGCAAAAATGATTGACGCAGAAGGCTCCAGAGGGTAATTCTGGGCTAAGATCCCAGAGCAGCTCACAGCGGAATGACTAGGGGGGGAAAAAACAGATGCCTAGTGCTCAATTAAAACAGCACAAAGACCAAGTTGATTGGAGATTAAAGCCCGGTTTTGTAACACAGTATGTCTGCAAGAAAGAAATGGAAATGGTGTTCTGTAAACTACAGGTTTGGACATCATTCATTAATATACACGTTTGAACAGGTAATTGTTAAACCCCAGGTCTATGTAGGGCAGATTTATTTCAGCGGTGTGGCTACAGCTGTGTATCAGTAATTACTCTGGACGTTGCAGCCGTAAACAGCTGGTCACCTCAACCGCCGTTCAACGCTGCCGATCCACGAGTAGAGGGGGGAGTTAATTCGTACGCATTTCAATTTGAAATATCCCCCAATGTTCGTGAGCAGTACATGTAAACTGGTTTGCATTTGCTTGTTGAGTCTCTGGCTGATCTTCAGTGCATTTTTGGCAGTATCACAACAATCAGAAAGTTCAGGGTGATTTAAGTGGCCGTTTGTGATGAGGTACAGATGCTTTCACGTGCCTGTGTGCTCATAAGCTTATTTTCACCACAGTTGATCACAGTTTGCCATCACAATGTCTGGTTTACTATGACTGCATGCTTGTTTACTACGCCATGCTTGCTAATGCATGGTTTAGAAGTTGATGTAAAATGGTGTAATGGTGCAAATGTTTAACCACAGAGCTGTGAGAAGCTAAAAATGAAATGTAATTTCAGGTGCCCTGTCAATAATAAGGTTGTGTTTATAATCAGGAAGTGTTTTTCTTAGATCGAATGTTTACTGAACGTCTGACGCACATACTTTTTATGTTGCCTAAGCAGACATAAATCAGCTTTATTCGTGTTCGTGAAAGGCCGTGTGTTTGGTCAGCCTCTTGGGATGTTGTTGACAGCTGTGATCACAAGAATTTCGATTATTTCATTTTTCATTTGCATGCGTATCAGCAGTGCTCTCAGATGACGCTTGCAGACGGTTTACTTGTTTCAGGAACCTCAAACGGTGCCAGTAACTGCAGACAGATGTTGATCATGGATCCTTGGACTGGCAATTCTGGAAGCACTTCCAAGTTCCAATGTGAAACGTGCCAGTTATTCCGAAGCCAGTATCCATTTATGGTTAAACTACAGGTCAAAAGTTTTAGTACAACCCCTTTTTTTTCCTTTGTTGACATTTATGCGGATGCAATTTCCAGTACATGCGTTAAAATGGCAGGATGCATTTACAGTGATGTAAGAGCTGAAATTGCACACATTGCTGATGTTTGTAAGGGTTTGTTTTTATTTTCAGTTATTTTATTCGATTATTATTGTTGTATTATTACCTCGGTCAAGCCGATCGGCAGATAACACAGTACTTTTTATACAACAATCCCTGCCCGCAGAAAAGATTTGGCATGCAATTTTTTACGTGTATAAAGTAAAGAGTTTAAGTTACTGTCTAGACAGTGCATTTCTGTGAGAATGATACATTTGTCTGTAATCTTCTACTACTGGTTACTATTTCAGCTCACAGTTTCCTTGTTCCTATGGTCGAGTGAATTCAGGACAGCATATGGAACAACCATTCGTTCATAGGTGAATACAGATCTTTATTTTTCCTTTTATTCATTAAGAATATAAAAATAACTAGTAAACTTAGAAACTGACTTCAGACATGGTCTCCAGTGCTGGTTAGTTACTCTAAAAATAAAAAAAGGACTGTAGAATATAATAATATAATAAGCGGAAATTTAAGTACCTGTTCCTAATCTTGTCTAATACTTGTTTGTTGGTGGTCTGGGGACCGAAAGTAAAAAAATATATACTAAAGATATAGAATTATGCAGGATTGAAAAACAAATAACACTGACTTGTTTGTAATGTTATGCTATTATATTGTCTGGAAAATAACTTACTAAGAAGGATACATTTTTGGGGGGAAAACTGTACAATCGAAAGGAGACTCTTAACCTGTTAGGCCACCTAAGTGAGAACTGGTTGGGTATTTTAACCCAAACAGGTTCCGTACGGCTGTCAATGGCATGGCATCTAACTAATGTGACTATATCTATGACTAATAGCTAATTTACTTCTGCTAAGCACCTGGAAGTTGTCTGGGCATATGACGATGTCACCTGTGTCTGGATGGTAAACAACGATGCAGTGGGAGCTGCTGGTGCTTGTTGGCTGATCAAACCATCCACTAATGGCGGTGTCACTGGGCCATGCAGAGCCTGTGTGTGTGGACGCACAGAACCACTTCCAACACCTTCTAACAGATAGTCAAAACAACCTTCTAAAAATCTGTCAATTGGGCAAAGGTCTTCGCGTGCATAACGAACGAGGAACGTCTAGGTGTAATAGAGACATGCCTTGGTGGCTCTTCTAGCCTTTTTATAGGGCAGTGGGGGAAGCACTTTGTACACCCGCTTGTGGCAAGACCATACTTGTAATCATTTGCATATCTGCCTCCGACTTGCCAAGTTTTGCAGCAATCTGACATTTCGATCTGGCTGCGTTATTTTTATTTATTTTTTTTGTCAATGAGTTTATTAATAACAAACATGGAACTGCTACGGCCAACTCCAACGATTCGAGAATGAAGCAGAATACAAACCGTATCTGTATTATATATATAGTACTTCACAATGAGTGCAGAAGCTCTGCCGCAAAAACGGGCGGTGTCTGGGCGAAACAAAGCTTGACGGCTGTGGTACTTTCACTTCTAGTTTTTCCGTTTGTACTTTTGGCCTTTGCTACCAAGGAAGCTTCAAGAACTCTTACTCAGCAGGAGAGTCACTTCATTTTTCCTCTATGTAGTTTTCTTACTAACTTCTTAAGTTCCTGCCCGGATCATCAAAGCACTCTCTGGGTAATTGTTGCAGGTGGAGGATTGGACTGCTGCTTTTAATTTTCTAGCAGATGTTCTTCACCTGATCCTTATTATATAGCATTACCATTGGCTGTCTGGCATTGTTAACGTTGACCCAGTGATGGGACACTCACAAGTTAGCCACATATAAACATGGATGATGTTGATGATGATCTGAATTCCAAGGGTTAATTTCTTTTGTTTAGGTAGCCTTCTCGTAACATGTTTGTTTGTTTGTTTGTTTGTGATTTAAATACCCTGGCATTGTGTTGTCTGAGATTATTGTGGCATTTCACCCAGGCCTGTAAACCGGCAGATCTAAGGTCCTGACTGACATTTGACACGCCCATAAAGAGGAACTACTTTGTTATGGATCATTTAAAATGGGAACAGAAAGTATGGAAATAATTAATGAAAATGCGAAGTTTCAGTTCTCTTTTCACAAATTTGTGTTTAATAGACAATGAAAAGCATTGACCGTTTCTCCCTGTTGCTAATGCACCATTATTATGCAATCACCGCTCACTTCATTAGGTACACCTCATTATTTATCCACTCATTGTTCATTTTTATCAGTTCCACTTACTTTGTGGTTCTTCGATTACAGGCCGCAGTGTACCTGTTCCTCAACGTTTTGTCTCATTTACTCTGCTCTCTAATGGTGGAGACACATTCGGGACCACGGCAGATCAGGTATAATTTGGATGGTGGTCCGTTCTCAGCACTGCATTGACAAGGTTGTAAAATAGTCCAGAGGATGCCTAGCACAAACTGTGCAACAACAGATGAGCTGCTGTGTCTGACTTTACATTTACATCCAAGGTGGAGCAATATGTAGACGTGTCTGCTAGAGTAAAGTCAGTGAGTATATAGAATGAACAACTTCAAAGCATGTAGATTAAAAACAGATGGACTACTGCTTCTATATGGTAAATGCCAAAAATAATAAAAATAATACGAATAATGAAATATCCCCTAATCTTTGTGATTACTTTGAGGGAAGGAAATAAGTAAACAGACCATGCGATAGCATAACTTTTTGAAAGGACTGTGGTAGCCTAGCGGTTAAGGTACTGGACTCTGGACCAGAAGGTCCAGGGTTCAAATCCCACCTCTGCCAA
>JAUZST010048890.1:0-25176 GCA_034779995.1 Parotocinclus haroldoi | reverse complement strand
ATATGAAACATATACAGCTAAGTGCTATTTAACGGCCACGCCGATCAGTTCGCCTTAGCAACCTAGGTTTTAACAACTATAAGAAATTGAAGTAGGAAATAAAAATCTGTAGACGAACTGGACTTAAAGAGATGGTAAAATTGAAATAGGTTTAGCATGTGTTATAATCGATGTTAATGTATGTTCACGAAGATTGATTTACGTGACATTAAATGCACCGCTCACTAAAATTAGGTGATATTGCATTATGGGATATTTCATTTTGAAGTATCCCCTACTTTTTGTGAGCAGTATATGTGCATAAGCAGGACATGCGTTATGGTCTGTGTTACCCGTTGACACTTTTGAGTAGACGAGAAGTGGAAGGTCTGCACTCTGCTTTACACTGTATTCTCTGTACCCGCTTGACCTACCTATACCCACAAGTGCAGAGGAAACTTCATTTGACCGCGTGACTTGCTACTAATAGTGCTGCACTGGATTTACCTACTTAAAATGGTTTGACAGGTGACGTTCCATTACTTGTTCTGGACATTTCTTAATTCCTCATATGGGCTCATTCCCTCTTGGTTGTGTGCAGCCAGTAGGTTATATTTATTTATCATTTATATTCCAACGTGCACACACAGTATTTTGGTTCTGAGGTGCATGTGGTTGTTAATGTGCGCTTGCTCTGTGCATTGTATTTTGTATTTTGACTATTGATCTGAACGAGCACCGTGTTGGGTATCCCTGGTGCAGTTACATATCGCATGGAAGCATTTTAGTAAATAATCCCTTTCTATTTACATTAGCACAAAAAGACTGCAGCTATGGTAACGTCCTGGCCAACAAGCATTTCGGTCAACATAACGAGGTCCTTAAAAGGTGCCCACCAGTAATTGTTTTATTTTCACAGTACCTTAATAAAATAATTTTAAAATGGACTATCTAGCAGTTCTGCATGAAGAAATGTAAGCAATGTACCAAATCAGGAGTGTTATCCATTGAAGCAACTGCTTTGGTCAACATTGTGAGAAAGCTAGAGAATTAGATTCAGATTAACTAAAGAATTTCTGTGAAAATAGACATGAAGCCACAGTAACAATAATACCGACAATAGTAAGATACCAACAATGGTGATACTTAATAAGAAGAAAAGTCTACTGCGACTAAATGTGATATTGATATATACCAATTTTTATATTAAAAGAACCATTTAACATTAAAACCAACTGCCTAATATTGGGTAGAACCACTTTGTGCGACCACTGCTCTGGCACATCGAGTTATGGACTCCACAAGTCCCTCTTAAGGTGTTCTGTGGTATCAAGCATCAAAGGTCCCGTAAGTTACTAGGTAGGGATTGGACTTCTTTGGATTGCACAGATGCTTGTTCGGATTGAGATCTGGCGAATTTGGAGGTCAGGTCAATTCAATCCAATTCAATTCAATTTTATATATATAGCGCTTTTTACAATGTAGCATCGTCTCAAAGCAGCTTTACAGTAATACAATTATCTAAAAGGCCAATCCCAACACCTTTACCATGTTCCTAAAACCACAGCTGAGCAATATATTCATGCTGCAACTGGTCGGGGCCTTTAGGCCAATACTGTTGCCACGAATGGATGCATTTGGTCTGGAACAAGGTTTAGAAGGGAGTATCAACATGACATCCACATGAATGCCAGGTGCCAGGTTTTCCAACAGAAACCTGTACAAAATTCCCTGTCAGTGGTTCAAATATCTTAAGATTTTCACTTATAAAAATGTTGCCATGGCTGCTTATTTTAGGTCTAGGTCTGGGGCCTTTGGTAAAGCTCCTTTGGAAATCTTTGCAAAAAGTGCTATGTACTGTAAATACAGTATAATAAAACTGAACACACAAAATCACACAGATGAATTACAACAAAAAGCTCAGATTCACTTATGTGTAGGATACTGAGTATACCACAGTCTGTCTGACCACATCATGTGAAGCTGCTAGTGCTGGTTAGTTGGTTGGTCAGTTAAAAGAATTGATTATTGGGTGAATGAAGTCCTCCCTCAATCCAATTCCTAGGTATTTTGTCAGCGAGCTGATTAGTAATGCACGACTGCTCCCGCCAGGCTGGTATCCCTGACAAGCAGCCAGCCCAGGCAGCAGGCAGCCCTCTGTCCAGTCCAGAAGTTAAATGAATCACTGTGAGTCAATCTGCTTCGCCTTTTCCACCACAGCGCAGCCTTTCCACGGAAATAGGGCATCTGCCTGGTGGTCATGACCTTTGATCCCAGCCTCCTGCTCCTCCACTGGGCTCCGAGGCTGAAGTCTGAAGGAAGTCTGCTGTGCATGACGGTACCACCTCGTCATAAAGCACTGCAAGAGCCTTAAAGAAAGAGAAGCCAAACAGAGTATTGAGTGAATATTAATATAAATAATAGTTATGTAGAAATTGACACACTTTTCAGGAAATCCTTTTAAATAACATACTTGCATGAATAAAAAAAACATACAAAAGTTTAAAAATAAAATATGCAGTGGTGAGAATCTAATTTCTATCACTGGAAGTCTGTTTAACCAAAATTTCTGACTGCGCCTTTTGGATCCAGCATCAAGTCCAGCAGGGTTCATTGGTGACACCCAGGTGCAGTCTCCAGTTACTGTCTGTGTTACGTTTGGTATGTTTTCCAAACGTCTCTATAGGTTCCTCTCATTGTCCTTTACATGGGCTCGTAATTGCCCAGTGGTGAAGGAGGAAAACACATTTTAATTAAGTCATTTAGCAGATGCCCTTATCCAGAGGGAGTTACGTCTGATAAAGTCATTTAAACCAAGCAATTGTGGCTTAAGGATTTAACAGCGCTAGCTTGGCAGAGGTGCAGCCCAGTACATTATGCACTTTGCCAGCATCTGGCACAGTCATCTGATTATTGTTTATAGATTATTTATTATAGTGATCATGTAAACAGCATACTCCAATTTCCCAATTGGATGAAGGATTAGAAATCAGAATTAAAAATCTAATTAAGAGATCAAGGCCCGCTTGCACAAAGCACTTTAAGTTAATATTTTCCTTTAAGAAAGCAAGTTAAGGATTTCTTAAAAATAAGGTCCGTTGCCCAAAACACCCTAAATGTCTCCTTAAGGTTTTCTTAAAATGCTGACCTATGTTTTTTTTTCTTCCTTAAGTTCATCTTTTCCCTTAAGGAACCCCTTAGGTTTGTTAAATAATTGCACAATAAACCTTAGCAACCAAATTAGGGACAATAACTTAATGTACTTTTAAACAAACCTCAGTCGCATCATGGCGTAGTTTATTGAGATAAATGAGCGCATCCTGAGAAGACCGAGAGAACCCACTGGACTGATGAGCAGCTCATTTTAAATTAGAGATTTGACTCTTTGTAATTTGTCACAGCATCTAGAGTTGGATCGCTTTACTTTTCGTAGCTGTGCGATTTCCCCTGTTTCGTAATTAATTGTACAACTTTTGTACACATAGCAGTCTTACCAGCTCTTGGGCTGCAGGTTCATTCAGGAGGTGAAAAGGTAGGGAGGGAAATTTAATCAAATAATCCGGGAGACTTGATGATTAAATGTATTTGGAACCACTTTTAATAAAGAGGGCTGCTTAGCTACATCGGCTGTAGTACAGACTCGAGAAGCACAACACCACTTTTGGACGCCCCCTCCTCTCTTTCTTACTCATTGAATTAGCTTTTTAAGACATTGTTTTTTTATCGTATTCAGCTAGTAGAATAATATTTTTTTTTATAATAATTTTCTCTGGCCAGTTTGACTCCTGTGCTTTTTTCTTCCCTGTTTTCAGTGTTGTGAAAAACTTGCTGATAAAGGATGTGATCTGCCTCAACCGTGTTAGCGCAGGTAAACAAATGGTTTCCATGCAAATCTTAGACTTTCATTCGCTAAAACTGTTTTCAGTCACACTCTTAAGTTCCTCAGCTAAGGAAAAATTCAACTTTAAGTGGCATACTTATTAGGAAATCTTAAAGTGCTTTGTGCAACCGGGCCCTGGATTTTATTTCAGTTATCAGATTTCTCATTAATTTATACCCTTACTCTGGTTTCAGTCGTTTTTCTCAGCACAAGCATGCGTGCATTTCAGCTGTGGGTTACAGTCATTTCTTTCTTATGTCTAGCTTTAGGCTTATTTTTCTATCTTGCTTAGAAATACTGGGAGTTGTGGGTTGCAGGTTTTTAGGCTTGTTTCAAAAGTGTAGTTGCTTATTTGGGCTCCGTCTCCTATCTTGTCTCATTTTGTTAAATCTCTAAATTAAAAGAGAATATAAATTATTATTATTATTATTATTACACAGCTCACAAAATTAGGGGATATTTAATTAATTTAATGTTTATGAGATGTATATTATTATTGTTGTTGTTTTAACTGACTAAGTTGTGACTTGACATTGTAGTGAGTCACCCATTTTGGGCTATTTCAATTTCTTTCCCAAGGAGATTTGATTCCTTTTTATATCTTGGTCCTCTCAAGGTTTCTTCCTTATTAGGTGTCCTTTCCACTGTCACCCTACTGAGGCAATAATGCACTGAAAAAAAAGAACAACAAAAAAAGTGCTATAGACATAAATCTGAGTTTTGATTATGGCAAAAAGCCAGCAGATGCTCTAAAGGATTATTGATCAACAAGTTTACAAGATTAGCGTCTTTGTTCGGAAAGTTTCATCCAGCCCTCACTGAGACACGTCAATGGTTAAATCCGTATTTCAGATTGCAAACCACACTGCAGTCTGAACATCGCTCAGCCTTAGTGCTGCTTGTTATTAATTACTTAAGAGTTTGTAATTAACTGCCGTTCCCTGCATTTGCTGCCTCTAGGTGAGAGCATGCCTATTCTGGCAAGGGTTTTAATATTGTTTAAAGACAAAACAGATGGCATACCACAGTGCGATTGAATTAAAGCGCACAAGTATTTATAAGGATGTGTAGCGTTGCAGGTAGTGTTGAGGCTCTGAAGCTCCAGGGTCCAGGTTCAATCCTTCCCCTTTCCAAATGAGTTTTCTCTGGTTAGAGTCAAGTAGGTTTCACATAGAACAACAGCTACTGATGGGCGATGTGTCCTGGCTGTACTTCATGATCCAAACCCACTATGACCACAACTAGGAAATGGGTACTACTTATTACAACTGTGCCCCGCACATAGAGGGACTTTTTAGTTCCTTAGTACCTTTCTAAATGCATAGAAACCCAGAGTGATGTAAGAGTGCAGTGCTTGATCCAGACTTAGTGATGCTCAGTGTTTACGGCAAGTGACATATTTAAATATACTTGTACACCAGTAGCTGTATGGGAAAAAAACATATACAAATGGACCGAGAGTGAAGTTCAGGCTTTGCTGAGCCTGTATGTGATGGAGGAAGTGAAGTGTGAGTCATCTAAGTAAAATGCATGTGGCTTACATAACTCTGTCATCACACAGTGGTCCTACCAATGGTGTTAATGCAAATCAAGAAATGCCCCAGAACAAATTTACTTCTCAGGGACCAGTTCTCTGGTGCGGCACAATGGAGTACAGATTCACCGTGTCATCAGTTATGGTGACACAAGTCACCTTGGACTCACAAGAGGACACCGATACCCAAGATTTCAGGGAGAGGGATTCATTACAACAGTCACTCATTCCAGCAATCAAGAACCTCTCAATTTTGGAGAGCAGGGGAAATCCAAGTTGCCAGGCAACCTGGAACGACAGAGCAAAAATGTGGAGACGGAGGATGTCATTTGGAGGAAAAGCGCTTAGGTTACAGTTCAGGTTGAACGCCTGATGAGACTTTTATTTCATTTCCAATGGCTGTTCTTAGCTTCAATCAACTGAATTTCACTTGATCAAATCAGTAATGTTCGGATAGAACTAAGTGGCCTTTAGCAGGCACGAGGTCTCATGGCCTTTACGTGAACTTTATACTATAGTTTCTTCTCCTTGGCTACCAGAGCCAACCTGATCTTGTCGAGTGACACATCAGCAAGGGCAGATCTTAAGCTGAATTACATGACATCACCACAATAACCGATTGAATTTAACTATTGGGAGTTCTATTCAATCTGAGTTTCCAATAAGAATTTCACTGGAAATAGAGAAGTCAAAATGTTATAGGCAAGTTTTGGTTCTTGGCAAACAGAGCCATGGAATGGCCTTCAGTTCACAAAACATCAATAGGCTAAAGTTTCACTCTCTGTTATACTGTTGGTCCACAAACTGAAGTCATCAAAAATGTTACAATAAGCATGAAAAAAAAGGTTTGTAATTGGCTGATTTAGTTTTATAGTTTTAGTTTTTGAAATAGCAGAATTTTCAGCTGGACCTCATACAATAGAGGTCCACTGTAAAGCTGGATGGTGGTTACTATTGCAATTTCGGGGTTGATCTCCCAACTGGGAGGTCATCATAGAAAAACGGAGAGAAGGAAATGGAAATAAATAGTTTATACTTAACATTATATAGGATAAATATTATTCCACATTTACAATTCACTCACTGGGGAATAGCAAGCTGCTGAAAACGCACACCTAATTAAAATAAAATGCCTGTTTTGATTGAGAAGAGCAGTAACGTATTTTTCGCTGTTCGAAAATTCGAGTGCAGAATGTATTTAGGCATGTAGAGAAATGAATGATTTATTCTGTTATAATTGATAATTGATATTCAATAACAGCAGATACACTGGACAGCTGGCCTTAACAGCTTCTGAGTCCACCTTACCATGACAAAACCAAATCTAAATGAGGTCGAGTCGAGACAGAGAGCTCTCATTTGTGGTCCAAGAGCTAGAGAGAGACCAAGAATGGACTAATATATATATATATATATATATATATATATTTTTTTTTTAATATATATACTCTTTCAAGTCTCTGCAGGATTTGCAGTCGTTGTTGTGCTTTTTTTTTACCAGCTGTATTGGGTTCTGCTACCAGGTGAGATCTTCATTGATGTTAGTTCCAAAAAATTTGAAACCGCTCACTCTCTTCCTGCTGTCTGATGAAAGAGAGGTGGTTGGAGCTACTCTGCTCTCCTCCGATAGTCCACAGTCATCTTTTTTGTTTTATCTATATTTGAGGAGAGACCAGATTTGGACCACGTCACCAGATTTTCCGCTTTTGTTCTGAAGGCTGTCTCATCTATCCAGTGATCAGACCCACGACTGTGGTGTCATCTGCAAATTTCAGAACATAGGTGTTACTTTAAGAGGCAACGCAGTCATGGGTGAACAGGGTGAACAACAAAGGACTCAGCACAAAGCCCTGGGGCGACCCTGTGTTATTAATCCAAGTGCTGGAGGTGTGGCTTCCAATCCTGACGGACCGTGGTCTGGATGGAGGAGGATGTCAGTTCAAGAGTGTGGAGCTTCTCGGTCAGCTTGGTTATTAAATGCTAAGCTGTTGACGGCGCACATGGCTGTCTTTGGTCTTTACGAGCTCAAATGCTGTGTACAGCACTGCAGATGACATCTTCAGCTGATCTGTTTGGCTGATATGTAAACTGAAGATGGTCCAGAGGACCATTGAGGAGTATTGTATCCTTTATATGGTTCAGGATGAGTCTTTTAAGGTACTAAATCACAGTAGAAGTCAGTGTGGCCTGTCTGTAGTCAAGAAAAGCCACTGTGCTTTTCCTTGGGAACATCACAATGGCAGTTATCTTAAAGCAGGTCGGTTGCTAAAAATGGGTTGAATATGTCCACAAAGACATTAGCCTGTTCAGCTGCACAAGGACTGAGTGCGCGACCTGGAATGTGGTCTGGGCTGGCTGCTTTCCGTGGGCTAACTCCGTGCAGAATCACTTTAGCAGATGAAACTGGGAGAGCTGTCTCCTGTGGCTCTTCACTCACTGGAACTCTCTTTGGTGGTTTTGTGTTGAGACTTTCAAAGTGAGCATAGAAGTCATTCTACTCATCTGGTAGTGTAGTGTGGCAGTTGATTTCCCCTTTGTGCTTGTTCTGATAATCAGTGAGGTGTTTCAGACCCTGCCACATGCGTCTGGTGTCAGCTGTGCTGTAGTGATAATACAGTTTAAGATTCTATTGTCTCATGGCCTCTTTGATGAATCTACGAAGGTCATACCTGGCCTTTTTGTAAATATTAGGGTTGCCAGAGACAAAGGCAGTGGAGCGGGCATGCAGCATGGACTGAACCACGCTTTTCATACTAGGTTTATATTGGGCAATGACTTTGTGGGAACTGATATCAGCACAGGTGCTGATTGTCATACCTGTGGCATATTTCTCCAGATTAACAATGCCATCCTCCTGCTATGTCTTTGAACACCTCCCACATGGTAGAAACAAAGCACGCTTTATCTCTCCAACAAACTGGGTTCTTCTTAAGAACTGGTCTGCATATTGGGTAGAGGAACACGGAGATGTGTTCTGACTCTCTGAAATGGGGACGGGGCACTGCCTTGAATGTGTTTTTGATATTGCATTACACATAACATCTAGGCCACCCATGGAGGACGGGTGTGTTTTTGAGCCTTGGTCCTCCCAAGGTTTGTTCCTTCTACTTTCAGGGAGTTTTTTCTTTCCACTGTCACCCTAGGCCTGCTCAACCTGGGATTGGCCTTTTAAGATAATATAAGATTGTAAAGCTGCTTTGAGACAATGCTCCTTTGTAAAAAGCGTTATATAAATAAATCTGACTTTGACATAATCCAGGGTTTTGCTCTCTTTTGTATGAAACTTTAAATAATGGTGACATTCGGGTTGAACAGTCCTTAGATTGCAGCGATTGAAACCACCTGTAACAACAAACGCGGTGCCTGGATGCTTTGGTTCATGCGTGCTGATCGATTGGTACAGAAGTCCGAGTGTAGGTGATAGGGTTGGATTGTAGTGGAATATACGTTGCCAGAATAAAAGCAGGTTTGAACTCTCTCGGTAAATAGAATAATCTGTATTTCACTAACAACATCTCTACATCAGGCGAACAGTGTTTGTGACTTAACCCACGCACCAGGCATTGTTAATGTAGATAGAAACACCGCCTCCTTCGTTCTTGAGTGTTGCTGCTGTTCGGCCCGCTCTGTAGAGTGTGCGTTGGTAGCTAAAGTGCCACACCTCGAATGTTGTTTGATATTAAGGTCAGCCATTTCTAATTTTGTGATAACTGCAATGCTATCCTGGCATGGCGTTAATCCACCATTTTTTCCTGAAACTGAATGTTTTGCAAGCAGTAGGCTTGGTAGCGGAGATCTGCAGGGTCTGCTTAGCTGGTTAGCTTAGCATGTAGCCCCCCCCTCTCTTGCCTTTCCTCCTCAGGTGCTCTCTACACTCTCGGCCGCAGTGGTGTTAGCCCTCGATAGTGTGTGTTTGACCGTGCGAAGCAGTCCAGCCTGAAGAGGTCTATACTAAGTCTGAGTTGAACGTCGTCGATCTCTAACAGTGCTTGTCTGCTGTATGTTATAATAACACACATTTTCTGTACATACAAAAGAACAACTAACGCTAAAATAAAGGTCAAAATGTGACGGTCGTGGGAGGAGCATGCAGAGATGTCTGCCACCGTGGGCACCATCTGGTAATGTATCATGTATATCATATGGTTATAATAATTACTTTAACTGTAGTAACTTCAAGCTCCTGTGGATGGCGTTGCACAAGGATAATCGGAATACAAAAGTTTGTGTGACGGGTTTCAGAGATTGAAAAGAGGTGGTACAGTGCAGTACAATGTCTTGTTTGATTGGTAGAAAACGGAGAAGGAATGCCATTAAGGCCATAGTGTGAAGGAAGTAGCTGAGTTTACAGGTGTATCAATGCTTATGGTCATATTGTTCTACCAGCATAGGCAAAAATCCCAGTCTAGTAGAAATTGAAATTAGAAATTGTGGAGGTATTACATTATATTAGATAGATTTCAGTAGCAGGTAGCTTTTTCTGGTGAGCATATTAACTCTTATAATAAATGTGCACATGTGGATCAGGAAATAACAAGCATAGCAGATCTATTGCAGGAACCCACAGTTATGTCTGTAATGTGTCATGAATCTCTATGACTGTGACCGTTGATGACGTTTTTAACTTGTAGAGGGGGCGCTAACTAGGTTTTCAAACAAACTTGCATATGAATTTTATTGTGCCTCTAAATAAATCTGGGTACATGCATACTTTGTTTCACTTTGTTGACCCGTAGATGTACTTGGACGTCTTTCTTTCCATGTACTATCACTATCTGTGCTTGCAGCACATTTAAAAATGTTTGATGGATTTCAGGCTCCAAAGTGTTTGGCCAACTGCACAGAACCACATAATTGGAATCACAGACCAAATCAAGCGAGTTATTTCGAGGCTGTTATTTGCAGCTATCTGATCCCATAGTGCAGCTCCATAATAAAGGTCTGCAGCACAAAGCTGGACGGCATTCGCTCCAAACTGAAAAACACATTTCCAGTTCTTAACACTAACCCGAGCTGTCAACAGATAAGGAAGTTCATAGTATCTCTTCGCTGGTAATAAATCTTAGCGTCCATCCACTTGCATTTTCTTTCCAAAACTGCTCAGAACTCTGGCTCGAGGCCTTCAAACATCGCTCCAGATGAATTTCCATTGGCTGGTTTCTAAATGTTTTAACACACTGAAACATTATCAATCGTTAATTGGAGAACCGCTTTATACAATCAGTGTTGATCTGTTTGATGTCTCACACCGTGGAGATCTTTATCAGTTAATAAACCAGTCTCTGTGGCTTGTTTGTTCCCAGTGTGAGACTTATTTAAGCTTGTTAAAGGAATGTTTCAACATTTACTGTTTCACCACTTCTCACATATCACAAATATACGCAGTAGTGTGCAAAAGTATTAAGACACTGTCACATTTGTTATTTTAGCAATGCTATAAAGACAGTATATAAGACATAGAGGATGATCAGAGCTCAAAGTTTCAAACTTGATTTCATCATAATGCCCCTTTCCACTGATCTTTGTGTGCTTTATCTTCATAAAGTGTATTCTTGGCTCCTACCCATTAGAAAAGACCATTCCTGATCAAGATTTCTCAGATTGGAGAAGGATCAACTTGGTATCCAGATGCTGCTGTTGCTCAAGTGTAAGGGGAGGTCACACTAAATACACTGCTTACAGAAATATAAGGGATATTTCATATATTTCAGCAGTTTCTGTGAGTACATTTTTAAAATCAGATTTGTATGTCTTTATACTGCATACAAATGTCATGTATTTTCCTGTTATTATAATAAAGGGACTGAGAATGCACAGTACTCTACACCGATCAACCATTAAAACCACTGACAATGCATAAGACTGGCGGTGTGATTCTCTGGGTAATGTTCTGCTGGGAAACCTTGAGACCTGACATTCATGTGGATGTTATTTTGATAAGAAATGCGTAGGTATACATTGTTGCAACCCAAGTGCTTCATGGCAACCAGAGTCACGGACTGGCCTTCACATCACAAAACACCAATAACTAAAGTTTGGCTCTTATAGTATTAAAATATGCATGAACAACAGTGAACCGTAAAAGGAAAGCTGTGCTGTAATAACATCAGGTTTGCGATTGGTCAATTCATTTAATTAACATAATATAGAATTAATTAACAGGATGTATGGCTGTGGAAGCCTAGTGGTTAAGGTACTAGACTATGGAACAGAAGGTCCAGGGTTCAAATTTCTCCTCTGCCAACCTGCCACTTTTGGGTCCTTGAGCAAGGCCCTTAACCAAAAATTGCTTACATTGCAAGGCTGTATAACTTGTAAGTCGCTCTGGGTAAGAGCGTCTGCTAAATGCTGTAAATGTAAATTGAAATGTATGAGCTGTTGTGTGCAGCATCAGTGAATAGACAGTATTTAATAGTCGTAGGCCACCATTAGATTCGATATGCCATTGAGTGTGTTTACATGTCAGATTGCTCAAATCAGATTACTCATAGCCTGTACCCCTGTTACCCGATTACATTTGTTTTAGTCAGTCTGCACATGTGCGCGAACCTAATCCAACACGGTTACCAGGTGAAATACACTGTGAAATAAACATAAAAACTGCTAACCCTGGTCTGCCCTGTTTAGTGCCGGTGCCTGTTTAAAGTTCTGTACCCTTCAGAAAATATTTAAATTTAATTTAACAAAAGTTCTCAAAAGTGTATGGCAAAGTTTGCTAAGAAGGCTTATTTATACTTACGAGGGGCCTTGGTTGGGTTCGGCAATCGAAAGGGGTACTTGCGGTTTTGCTTGGGGTTTTATAAACAAGGAAATGTTGGAAAATGCCCAGAAGGGACTGTGTGGACTGGTCTATTGTTGGGTATTTCATTCATTATATGTCTCGTGTCTTGTATTGGTTATTTGGGTAGTACTTGTTTGGTGTACGTAAATAAGGTAGATATATGTATGAGCATAATCAGTTGCTAAATGTTGCCCCCCCCCACTCACATTAGAATGGTTTGGCCTTAGGAAATTGCCTGTTAGCAGAAGGCTATAAAAGGCTTCAGTCTTCCATGGCAAGGGAGTGTGAGTGTTTAAGTGATATGGTAGATCACTTTATATGTTGCAGATGTGGTTTGAGGGTTGTACCAAGTAACAGTCTGGGCTGTTTTAAAAAATCCCTCTAGCCAATATATATTTTGTATATAGCTAACTATTTTTTTGTTTTGTATTTTTTTGTTTTCTTCACTAATAAACACTCTTGCACTAAATGTGTTAGTCTGTCTACCATGCTCATTGTGCTAAAATAGACATTGTGTCAAATACACCATGGAATTGAAAGCAGTCAAACAGCTATCAAACACTGTTTGGAGACTCTGAAATGCAGTAGAAATGAAGATTATTGTGCAGGTAAGCACACTGACAGTTTTAGCAGTGGTATATGTATTACATAAAATTATTTCTGCAGCCAGAAGATACACGAAATTGGGATGCTTTGTTTGTTTGTTTTCCTTAACGTTGCATCTCAGTGACACACACAGGGTTACATCTACACACAAGGTTATATCAGCACTAGTTTTATATATATATAAAGTACACACTTAAGCCAGTTTAGATTAATCAATTATCCTAACACACGTCTTCGGACTGTAGGAGGAAACTGGAGTTCCCAGAGTAAACCAACCCAGACATGGGAAGGAGACACAGATTCCATGCAGAAAGGACCCAGGCCGCTCCACCCTGGGATTAAACCCGGGACCTTCTTGCTGTGAGGCAGTGATGCTACCCTCCAAGCCACCTTGCCACCACAAAATTGGAATGCAGTTTTCAAAACATTTAATTAAAAAGCCAGAACAGCTTCTATGGGTTAAATTGTCATGCACTTAGTGTACTGGCAGTGTCATCTGTATGCCAATCCATTATACAGTCTGAAGAAGCTTGAATGGAAGAGTATCAGCCATAAAACCACTTTTTCAGAAATAACACAGGGTGAAAAGGCTAAGATATGCTAAAGCTCAGAAAGATTGGAATGAATATAAGTGGAAAAGAGAACTATGGAGTTACTTGTGATCATTATACCATTGCTAAAAAACAAATGTAGTGGTGGCCTTAGACTTTTGAACAGTACTGTATATAGGCTAAATCAAAGAAAAAACTATAATACTATAAAACTATAATAAAATAGATCAAGTCGTGAGACATAGGGTTATGGATTTATTACTTTCAGATAACTTCCAAAACCAGCATTCACAATGAGAGCCGTAGCAAGGGTAGCCATAACAATTGAAACAGTCCCTAAAAGTGTTACGAGGCTTTATTTTTTAAAGTAAAGTAGTCAACACCGACTGGGAAGACTGAAAATCTGACGAGTGACTCATATATATCTAAAATAGGCCTCTATTATTAAATCCAATCAGCCAAGGCATATACATCCTCCAAAGCAACACCCCCAGCCCTCATTTACCCCCCAAACCCACCCCACAATGCTTACCGCCTTATCTGTCAGCGCTGCTTAAATAATGTAATTAATGAGTTAATTAACATTTCCATAATCTATTTTAATAAATCTCAGGCGGCATAATGAGAGTCCAGGCTCCAGGCAATGACGATGCGCACTGGAATGCTGTTCAGTTAGGATGAGTTTGGGGAGGCAGGGGGGTTGGAACTCGTCTTCGTCGGTCTCGACTTGCTGCGACAGTGCATAAGGAGGAGGGATGGAGGGAGATAACACTGATGGCACTCGGTAAGGAGGCTCTACCCTGACAAATGTCATGGGACTTGCTGGTTCTGCACAATGAAGGTCCTGTGGCAGTCTTCTGTCCTCCCTCGTCAGGGAGCCGGGCGTCACCCCTTCTGCACTCACCATGGATCTGCCATGTCAAATTTAGCACGACATCAGCGGTGCTGTTTGATAACGGCATTTCAGTTTCTGTAAACAGTGTGCAATATGCAGACTGAGCAACCCACGTGAAATCCATGTGACACGTATAGAAAAAAACAAGCAGTCAGCAAACATCGAAAGTCAGCAAAGACACAAGAGAACAGATCCAGAGTGACTTCGCTGGAAAAGAAACGCTGTGTGCTCGAGGTATGTTGTCAAATCCAATTAGGATTAAGTTATGCTAATAGGAAAAAAAAACATCTGAGGGAAAAAATATGCATGTACACTATATGGTCAAAAGTATATAAACAGCCTTTCTAATTGGTGATCATGCTAACAGATTCATAATACAAAGCATACAGGTATGGAGGGTTGATAGGTCAAACAGAAGCGGTACAGAATATCAACCAAAAATCTCATTATCTTGTGATAGTTTAGGATAATGATAATTAGACTATATTCAAATACAAAAATGTGTTTGACTGAAATATTTTCAGCCCGACAGTCAATATCTTGGATCTAAAGGATTACAAAATCGGAACTACTTGAATTGGCACCATGTCTGTTTCTATAGAACTTAATATGCTTTTCAGTATTTATTTTTTTAACATCTAGGCCACCCATGGAGTTCGGGTCCATTTTTGAGCCTTGGTCCTCCCGAGGTTTCTTCCTACTACTTTCAGGGAGTTTTTCCTTGCCACTGTTGCCCTAGGCTTGCTTAATATTTTAAGATAATACAAGATTGTAAAGCTGCTTTGAGACAATGCTCCTTTGTAAAAAGCGACATAGAAATCAATTTGAATGGAATTGAATTCTGTGGAATTGGTGACAGTATTTTTTGTCCCAATTTGGTTTCTTAAATGCTCAATAAATAAAGTGACCGGGTAGGCCAGGGAACTGTTGCAATCTGACGGAGACATTCCTGGGAAACCTTTGCAGTTTTGGGCTTTAGCATTATCCTGCTGAAAAATGGCAGCTAGAAGCCCAGTCATAAGACAGGTAAAACAAGTGGCCCCAGGATGTCCTGAACAAATCACTGATCTCTTAGTGTATCTCGTATCACTACTGACTGTGATTGACTTTCATATGGGATGACTCCCCAGATCATCACACCCACACACCCTGGGGGTAGTATGTTGGTCCCCAGGAAAAGCAGGACTGAAGCACTCACCACTTGGACTCCTTACTCGAGTGGCTCCTAGAGGGCAATACGGACTTCAAAAGACAATATGGCTCCATCCGTAGCAGTCCAGGCCTCTCCTCCATGAAACCACTGCAGACTAAGGTGACAGTGATTGGCTGTCAATGGCAGGACATGCAATGGACGGCATGACAACAGATTTCCTTGTGCTAAGTGCCTGGAAATGGTTCAGGCAGAGACAGGGGGTGTAGTTAAGATGTCTATATGGTGGACAATGAAACTGCTTGTGATTAGTGTTGGGTCAAATGATCTTCTGTTTGTTTGGGAAGAGCCTGTTTTCTGTATGTGCTTGCCCTCACAAAACCACTGCTCCAGATACTCCCTGACAGCTATGTCAGAATGGTCTAGATGGTCTAGATGGCAGAAAATTCATTGAAATGACCATCCTGTTTCTCTCAGTCCAGTGCACCCCCATTTCAAGGGCTGTCCACTGGGCAAAATGTCTTCAATGTCTAACAGCAACAATCTCTCACCAAGAGGTACAGAACAATACCCAAAAGTAGAATCTGCAAACCTTTTTAGGGCAGTGGAGGAAGCATTTTACATCCTTTTATGGCAAGACTCAGTGTCTAATCAGACTACATCTACATCTGCCTCACCTGCCTCAGATATAAATCAGCGCTCACATTGGTAAAACAACAATTATTGTTGTACAATGATATAAATCGCACACTCCTAGTATATAGTGCACAAAGAGAGTTGCAAATTAGGAAAATACAAAGCATCTAAATTAATAAGGTTCATGAATTTTCCTCTGACCCATCTGTTCATAATTCCATGCCCAAAACTTCTAAGACAAGAATCATAATAGTATTATATGGTAACATTGTATCAATATCATATCACATTTCTTAGCTCCAGGCTGTAATTGGACTATCTGCAGAGTGCGTTCCTAATCCACCCTGCTCAAAGACAAAACCTCTACTCATGGGTGCTCTATTGCATTTCCCCCCAATTAATAACCTGCCATGACAAATAACTAGGCGGCTTTGCGTCCTAAAAGAAGCTGAACGAGAAAACACAGCACGGAAAGGTCAGGAAGCTGCTGTTTTCATGTTTTTCCCTTCAATGCTTGTCTGCGAGCACTTTTCCAAAGGTTAAGATGTCAGAAGCAGGGAGGGAGGCTGAGCTGAGGAGGAGGCGGGGTGGCCGTGTAGATTGCTGTGATTGAGACACACCGTGACAGCAGGCAGCAGGACACATGAACACTGGCATGGATATGATAGGGCAAAGCTCGACATGCAAACGTACAAGTTCTACAGACAGACTGCTGATGAACATCAGACAAATGGAGAGAGGAAAGGAGTAGGGCTCAATTGGAGGGATAACGAAAGTGCGAGTCACCTCACAGATTCAAAATAAAATTCATGTCATTGTCTGATTTAGATCAAATATGGTAACACTACTTTCTGAGGAACAGAAATTATAGTGGCATCAAAATACAAAGGCAAAGCTCACTTCTGACACGCAAGAACTTTTTTTTTCCTTCAGTTTTTGTTTTGTTAAGGTTCTCCATCCGGACAGTGCCAGGGGAAAAACTCTGGTCTTGCTGTGGTAAGCCAGGCTTTTCAGGGCAGCAAAACGAGCTCTGGAACATCAAACATCTGGCCAATGTATGGATGTATTAATCAGAAGACCAGAATTAATCAGGAGATTAATCACTGGTCTGCAGTGACCTAGCAGTTAAGGTGCTGGATTCTGGGCCAGAAGGTCCAGGGTTCTGATCCCACATCTGCTCAGCGGATACAGTTGGGTCCTTGAGCAAGACGCTTAACCCACAACTGCTTGCATTGTAAGATTGTTTAAGATGTAAGTCGCTCTGAATAAGGGCGTGTGCTAAATGCTGAAAATGTTTTTGTAAAGATTTGATTTCCTGCTATTTGATTTTTAAATTCTTCCCCATGCTATTGGTATTATTAAAATAGCGTTTGCCATACATATAGTGTAAATCACCATCAACCGATAAATTTGAATTTGAATTTGAATTTGGTTGTGCTAATGGAGTATTCAAATCAGCTCCTGATCAATCCAGTAGGGTTTTCTTACTGTTGCCATTTGAGAACTACCAGTTTTGGAAACTGTCATTTTTATTTCAATGAAGTTCAGAGCTCCTGCAACAGAATGTAACCCAAAAACCTGTACCATAAATGTCATGCAAAGTGCAGCAATATGACATGCAAACACCACTGACGTCAATGCCTTCCCATTTTTGAATGTCTTACACCTATACCCATGCATATTATAGGACTTAATCCCAATCCAAGGACTCCCTGCCAAAACGGTGGCTTAGCATGCTGTACCAGCAGATATATGACCTAGTCATGACCCCATCCCCCTCAGGCCCCATGCATTCCCTGGTTCACTGATAATTGCCCTTTAAGTTGGGGGGTCTTTCCAACCTCTATGGACCAATGAAGTCATTTCAGCAGCACAGCAGGAGCCATGGCCAAGGTGACCAGACATAAGGGTTTAATCAGGAGCCATTACGGATTGAAATCAACTGTAATGTTTTATGTGACAACAGAATTCATTCTAACACGAGGCATGGGAAGAATACACTGCCTCCTGGTATTAATAATTAAGGTGGGATATACGGTAACTAATACATATATTAAAGTATGATGGCCCTCCTTGTCTAGCTGGCTGGTCTTAGAGGGGTTTTGGATACAAACCAGCTAGGCCTAACTGGGAGATCCAGGGGCAGATGGACATAGAGTTAGATCAGCCGAACAACAGATAAACCAAGCTATCAGACCAACTGTACCAGTTTATACCAGCTCCAGCCATTTTAAGCTAGATGTAGATGTTTTTAAGCAGGGGGGTTCTCTGGGGTTAATTAGAACCAGAAATTATAGATGCACAGCACTTCAAACAGTATATCAAGTTTTTATTTTAATTATTAGTCACCAAGTTTAGTAGCTAGTTAGCATTTCAGCAGGAAAACATCAACATCTGGAGTGTAAGTCACATGAATGATTATTGATTGTACTGTTTTCCGGGCAGCACAGCGGCTAGGCAGGGTGGAGCGGCCTGGGTCCTTTCTGTGTGGAGTCTGTCCTCCTCGTGTCTTTGTGGGTTTACCCCAGGTACTCGGGTTTCCTCCCACAGTCCAAAGATATGCGTGTTAGGTTAATTGGTGTCTCTGAAGTGGCCCTTGGTGTGTATATTTGTGTGTGACTTAGTGTGTGTGCCCTACGATACATTGGCACCCCGTCTAGGGTCGTTCCTGCCCTTGTGCCCAGAGTTACTGGGTGAGAACTGGCTGGCCCACGACCCCGTGTGGATTAAAAGAAAGATAATGAATGGATGGATGGATGGAGGTATTGTTTTTCTCAGGTTTGTAAAAAGCAAACCACCATTTCAATGTCTAATCCATTTCTAATCCAGAATACTTTTTTATGGCTAGATAAACAGATCATGTGACAGCTCCCAAAGTTAGATCATTAAGCACAAACCAACTACCAAGCTGCTGTTAATGATTAGCCACTAATAGCAACCATGACTAATTATTTACATTTCCAATCTTCTATACCCAGCCTGAACGGGCTCATTTTGTGACTTAAGAATAAAGTGAATAGTGCTTAAAACAGCCTAAGTCATGTATTTAGATCATTAGCACTATTTAGCTAACAAGTTGCTGCTAATGACTAGCAGGTAATTGCAATCGCAAAGCTTACCGTTTCAATTTTTAATCTATTTACGCTAGCTCATTTTGTAGTTTCACATGGGACATAAGGCTTGATTTAATGCAGCCTGAATCTTGTAGCCAAATCATTAGCACTAGCTTGTTAGCTAGCAGGTAATTACAAGCACACGGTTTATTTTCCCTGTTTCAATCTCTCATTCCCCACTCGCCTATTTTGGGAATGACAACATTGTAGCAGGATCGTTGGCACCGACTAGCGTTAAAACTAGTGCTAACAATTAGCTGGTCATTTTTGAAAAGATTACAGTTTAAATCCTTGATTATAGCCTGGATATTCCTAGCTTGTAGTTTAAGATTATGGTGCTGTGTTTTGATCTAAAAGAGAGAGTCACTCTTGCTTGATGGCTAGTGCTAGCTGATGAACAAGCTAGTTCTTATGATTAGCTTGTAATCAAAGCCACAAAGCTTGTAATTTTAGTTCTTCTAGACCCTATTTTGTTTAATAATGGCCGAAGTCCATCTAGTGTCCTTTATTTGGTCTAATTAAAATTAATTTACCCTACTGAAAAAAACAAGCATTACCCAGCATCTTATCCATGCTGGTTTAAGCTGGTGTGGTGCTGGTTTTGCTGGTTGACTTGCATAGCCTTGCTGGCAAAGCTGGTTGCCAGTATGATCTCACTGGTTTTGTTGTTCAACCAGCATGTGCTAGTTACCAGCATACCCAGAAAAGACCAGCATGCACTGATCACAACCATCCAAGAACCAGCAAATACCAGTATCTGCTGGTCACCACCATCCAAAAACCAGCAAAGACCAGCAGATACCCAGCAAAAACATGTTCATGTTCAAAACACAACAAAGCTGGTCTGTTATTTTTTTCATAGGGTAGTTCCTCATTCAAACTTCTTGCATTGCATTGCAAGTATTCTGATTACAAATTAGTCAGAGGATATTCTGGAAATTTTGACTGACGTTCCGAATGACAATTCTGTACACAATTACATAATTTAATTCATTTTCTGTTTTAAACTGAGTATAGGAAACGACGTAACACGCATCGTTCTGCTATGAGGTAAGCCAGCCCGCTTTATGAGTCCTCCTTGACCACACACTTGAGCCTGATTTCTCTGCAGCTATTTAACATGATGTATAAGCATAAACTAATTTCCTGCTGCAAAATTATAGCCTAGTAAAGCGAGCAGCAGATTAGCAGCGTATCCACAATATTAATTAGGTGCTTTCTTGACCGGAAGAAAGTCTATAATAGGGACTATTTTGCTTTAATTACAAACAGCCTCTTTTCCTTCTTTTCCTTTTTTCTCTCTTGAAAAAGCGGCAAGAAGAAATAAAACGTACATATCAGACATTTTAATTTCCCCTGTCGGTGTGGAAAGACGCCTGGGGCGATGTTGTAGCGCTATTTCCGTCAGCTTTTACATTGCATGACTTCTGCTGAATGACTTGAGCAACATTTTGTTTCAACAGCTTGTATGCTGCACAGTTCCTCATGTTTACGCCGAGAATTTAATGCATTATTTACAAGTCGGAGGCTAATAAAAACAAGCTGCTCATTTACTAATGATGCAGAGCACCCCGAGCAATATTCCAATTACTTATATTGTAAAAGATTCCAAACTAACAGGAGAGGCAGGACGGGTGGATATATGCATCCCATTTACACTTTAATTGAAGTGATTCAGCGATTACTTCACCCTCTTAGTCAAATAAAGGGGTGCCTGGAACATTAACAGGGCAGAGAATTCATAATTAAGACTATTGTCATTACATAAAGGCCTGCTGAAAAGTTCAAACACTGTGCAGAACTTACACAGGAGTTTTTTTCTTACTAATAATGGCTTGTAAGTAATATATTTATTTGGGATAATGATAATAATAAATGTTTATATAGCCGTTTTCATTTCGAGTGAATAATATTACACAATATTGCACAAAATTCTCAGAAGCTTCCCTCTGTGAAGGCCCTGCCTTGGCTGTGACTTGGATTACATGTACAGCATTTAGCAGACGCTCTTATTCAAAGCTTTTACTATCTTCATGGAAGCAAGTGGAAATTTAGGACCCTGTTCAAAGATCCAAGCTGCAGCTTGTTGAAGTTGATTTTGAACCCTGGAACTTTCCGGTCCATAAATTTACATTTACAGTATTTAGCAGACGCCCTTATCCAGACCTGATACAACTGATACAGTCTTACAATTCAACCAGTTGTGGGTTTTAGGTATTGCTCAAGGGCCCAACTGTGGCAGCTTGGCAGAGGTGGGATTTGAACCCCAGACCTTCTGGTCCAGAGTCCAGTGCCTTACATGCTAGGTTACCAGAATTAAGTCCCCAGAATTAAGCGAGTTTTGGTGAGCAAGAGGGGAATGATGAGGTTGAATGATGTTAAATGAATGATTTCCAATTAGACCAGTTGGGTTTTCATGTATTTCATGTTTCCCCTCTTTCATGTTGTTTATTTTATTGCCTGCTTATGATTTCCTACGGGCTATAGTGCTTCACACAATCGGAAAGGTATAAACGAGCTAATCCGCCGATGGGTGTGGTCATAAGCAGCACTTCACTGTCAAAGCAGAATTAAACAACCAAGGTAAAACTGACTAAGGCTAGGTTAATACGACTGATGGATATGGTAAAAGTGTAATTTATAAAGGTCATTTCATGGACTACAAGGTTTCTCAATGGGAATGTGTCCTAATGCGTACGAAACCTTCAGACCTTTTATCAAGTGATCCTACCAACAACTTATTCCAAATCATTAAAAGTCATTTTCTAACAGAGGAGGGTTGAGAGTAATTTGATGTTCCAAATGAAATGCAGTTATGGATCCCTTCTCAGAGGAAACCAACAGATTAGATTAAATGCTGTTTTAATTAGTTGTTGACTAAAGAAGTCAAGCAAACGATTTGATTTTCTCAGAAGCCGAAGGATCTATAATTATAATTCAGTTACCCAAACGACCCTTGCATTCTGTACTCCAAGATTTAAGAAGTTAAACTCATTTACATCTGTATAAAATGTCTCAAATTTAGATTTGCTCAAGAGTAAAACTGCTTTTGAAAGCTGAAAACAAACCTGAGGAGCATTAAATATGAGCGTTTATAAATACACTACTATAAAAATTATTCGATTATCCGGAAAGGTAATTAGGTAATTTGGCTATGAATCATGAACGAATTTTTAATGTTATGTATATTGCTGTTACATAATCGATTGGGACTGAATTTTAAGGGAAAGCGAAAACGATTTGTCACAAATCTGGGTAACATCCATACACCAGTTTCTGAGAAATGGTCTAAATGCAGACTAGATCCATTTTACATCCCGATTCAGTTTCAGTTCAGGATGTGAATCAGTATTATTTCTGTAAATGCATTTTAACGTCCAGGCCAATTAACATCTGTTCACTGTCAAAGTCTTTAAAATGATCATAAATCGCATTAGGGCATAAAAATCTGTCTTTTAATTCCAGATGTTGTGGCCATAAACAGCCGATCACCTCAATAGCCAATTAACAAAGGCAGGACTAGAGCCTGTTGTAACTCGGTTGGGGTTTTTAAGGTTACTTATTTGTACCAAGATGTAAATGAAGATGCAAGTATACTAACCTGTCCTATTGTAAGTAGTACTCCTTTGTTTGCCTCTTGACTACCTGCATATTCCGTCTAACCTATAACTTTATTAACTAATTTTTATTCAGTTATTGAGTCTCTGTTTCATCTCGCTGATCTTATGTATTGTTCCAAATACAAGTTGTTTATCTGTTATTTTGTCAAACAAAAGGTTAGTTTTATTATCCTCTGATATGTTTTTCTCTACACAGGCTCGTAACAGCGATTTCCTCTGTTATTTATAATTATTGTGACTTTCCATACATTTAAAACATGGTGGCTTTAGGTCCGCTGTGTAGATGGTAGCATTCCACTCATATTTCCAGTGGTATCGCTGATGCATTTGCGTATCATTTGCACTTGGTTTTCTTGTGAAAACGTAATATATACATTACAGTAGCACAACATGTATGTAACCATGACAATGTTTGGTCAATGTCCATTTTGGTCAACATCCTGTATCACAGAACATAATGAGGATGTTAAAAGACGCATATCTGTAGACATATTCATGATTTCTTCTGAATTCTTTCTTCTTGACTTCCTAAGTGTTCTCCTAGTACATCCTTCCAACAGAAATTTCATGTCAGGACCTTGCATGATGACGTCGCACACTTGTGAGAACTTTTCTCTATTGAGGCATTAAACTGCCTAATTTGAGAACCTTAAAATAGCACTTTGCCCCCCTCATTACCTCAGCACAATCCTCGTTAAAGCAGGTACCCATGCATGTCCTCCTGGGACAGACTGCACTCCATGCACACGCGCACGCACGCACGCACGCACACACACACACACATAACATGCTTCAGAATGAATCAGTAACCTGGTTTTAATAACGCCAGTGTGCAGAGATCTACACATAATTCACTCATAAAAAAGGATTTAGAACTGATCTGTCCGGTACCTATGTGGAATTTGCATGTTCTCCCTGTATCTGTGTGGGTTTCCTCTGCATACTTTGGTTTCCCCCTACAAACCCCCCTAAATTGGGTGTAAGACATGGTTTAGGTCAACTGGAATTTCAAAAGTGGCCCACTGTTTGAGAGCAATTGTTAAATTTAAGTGCGAACCATGCAGTGGTCAAGTTAGCTTTATTTACATACACTTTTCACAATGGAGCATTGTCTCAAAGCAGCTTGACAACATTATATTATCTTATAAAGCCTATCCGAACTTAGGCCCGAACTAGGGCGACAGTGGGAAGGAAAAACTCCTTAAATATTATAATGAAGTAACAATATGAGGACCACGACTTAAAAAAGGGACCCATAGTCATCAGGTGGCTTGGATGACCATTGTAATAATTATGTTTGTGTTAATATTTAAAACTAATTCATTAATAGCAGATACATAAAATATTGCATGTCACAACGTTATAAAAGAACTGTGACTGAATTACATAGAAAGTTTTGAGAAACTCAGGCTGGAGTTCAAAGAGGCTTATTTATTGCTAGAGAGCCAAACCCTCCCAGTGCCCCTTTGCGGGATGAATAGGGGGTAGGTCATGAAGAGGAGGTGGGTGCAAGAAAATTGTCATGATGTTTGGTGAAGCATGCTAGGTAGTAGATCATTGGGAGTTGGTGTGGTCATAGTGCTCCTAAATGTCACTTGAATAACTATCAATGAAATGAAACCTACCCTAGAAATATTGTAAACATAAACATAAACCCTGCCATTTTTTTCTATATATGTATGATCAGAAGGTAAATCCACTTTTCTGTAGGGATTTTCAAAATGCTATTAAATATTCATCTTAGCTGAACCTTTGCCTCATAATGTCCTGTAACCAGTGTGCCCGAACTAGTGATAGCATTTCAATCTTCCACTGGATGAAAATCCTGTATCAATCGCCACATTAGGTCAGGCGAGGCAGAAAAAAAAAAACGAGTTATGCATTGAAATTGCACGGCAGGATCTCAGGGGTCGAGAGCGAAAAAATAAGGTGAGATCAATGCAGCTTTTAATTTTACCCCTCATTGATCATGTCAATAGCTTGCATAGCTTCCACCAGCGACTCATATTTCTGCTCGCACTGTGGCTGTAATGACTTGTCTTCCTGAAAGGACAATTAATGTCTATTCCCTTTTGGAGAAAGAAAAATTACAAAGCTGTGCAGGAAAGACATTTGATGCTTTTGAAACTGTGCCGCTCACACACATGCACACTGTGAGGGTGTGTGTCTCAAAGTGCTTTCATTTCCTCCTGCTTGGCTCATTGCTTTAGTGATTACGACGGTGAGAGCGGCGAGGTAAGCTGAGCCTCTGAGAGGAAAAAGCCTGTTTATTGAAATCTAATGAAATTTATCTCAACTTAATCAAGCTCCAGCAAATACTTCACACAGCCGGAGCCTGTAACCAATACAGCGCGCACACACACACACACACACACACACACACACACACACACACACACACACAGACACACACACACACACACACACACAC
>JAUZST010048879.1:0-25178 GCA_034779995.1 Parotocinclus haroldoi | reverse complement strand
TGTCTGTCTGTCTGTCTGTCTGTCTGTCTGTCTGTCTGTCTGTCTGTCTGTCTGTCTGTCTGTCTGTCTGCCTGCCTCTCTCTCTCTCTCTCTCTCTCTCTGTCGTGTGTGTGTGTGTGTGTGTGTGTGTGTGTGTGTGTTCACAGGACACCCTTTTCAGAAACTAAAGGGAAAATAACATATCTGAATATCCGAGCATGTAGTGGGTGGGGACACCTTATCTTTTAATCTATGTCCGGAACATGGCTGCCATCATGGAAGCTGCCATATTGGAACAAGGGCAAGTTTTTCCAATAGGAAGGTGACTCAGAAATCAATTGCTGCAACCAGATCTGTAATCAGATCTCTTGTGGTTCAAAAGTTATCACCACAAAGTTCACACCTTGTAACCGAAAATGTAATTGATGATTCTGATGTCTAGGGAATACATTTGCAGCTGGGTCTGCAGGTCTTCGAACACGCACAGTTTGCAGGCTGACGGCAAGCCCTGCCATCATATCGCTGATCCGTGTCCCTCATATCACTGCTAGGGGTGACCAAGTTCATGACACACTCAACGTTTAAGTCCAGGCTAAAACGTCCGTATTTACGCAGGCGTTTGGTTAGATCACTATCACAGTGCCTTTATAATCAACCTCCTGGATGATGTAAATTAAGATAAGATAATCCTTGATTAGTCCCACAGGGGGGTAATTCACTAATCTCCCATAACACTCCCCATTCACACTCTCAGTACTTTACATTCAAACTGTTCTAAGTGCACGTTATATACGTTATTACTTCAGATCCCTGGGTCATGTTACCGTCTCAAATAGAAACCAATTCTATGGAAAACACTGTGTGTGCGAATAAAACCGTATTGTGTTTGTGCAGGTGCCTGGTCTGTTTGAGGGCGACGAGTATGCCACACTGATGACCCAGTGTAAGGAAGGAGCCCAGAAGGAGGGCCTGATGCTCGACACTCATGAGGAGCTCTACAAGTGGTTCACCAGTCAGGTTATCAGGAACCTGCATGTGGTTTTCACCATGAACCCTTCATCCGAGGGCCTGAAGGATCGAGCTGCCACCTCTCCTGCTCTGTTTAACAGGTTCTAGTTCTTTGCTCTTGTGCAACAATCTAAAGCCTCGTGCTTTTACAACTGCTGCCTTTCGGAACCTGTAACGCAAGAGACTCTAGCAAGGGGCTAAAGTATTTAGTTGTTAACCTGATTTTAGCCTTTACTGACTTAAGTGATTCTGACTACGCGTCTCTCACTTCTGTAGGTGTGTGCTGAACTGGTTTGGCGACTGGTCCACTGAGGCCCTCTACCAGGTTGGCAAAGAGTTCACCAGCAAGATGGACCTGGAAAAGCCCAATTACAAAGTGCCAGATTACATGCCAACTGTGTACGACAAGCTACCCCAGCTTCCCACCCACCGTGAGGCTATCGTCAATGGCTGTGTGTTTGTTCACCAGACTCTGCACCAGGTCGGTTACAGAAATATATTTTTGACTCCTTTCTAATATGTCATGTCTCCCTGTAAATATCTGCGTGTTCTATTCCCATTTAATTTCCCTTTCCTGGCCCGTAGGCCAATAACCGCCTGGCCAAGCGCGGAGGCCGCACCATGGCTATCACCCCGCGACACTACCTGGACTTCATCAACCACTACGCCAATCTGTTTAATGAGAAACGCAGTGAGCTTGAAGAGCAGCAGATGCATCTTAACGTTGGTCTGCGTAAGATCAAAGAGACTGTGGATCAGGTAATCCTGCGTGCCATCAACACCACCGTTTTGTTAAACAAGGAGGCTGTCCCTGCCGAAAAACAACTTCTGATAGTCATTGACAGTCAATAATTATGTACAGTTTTTTTTCAGTATCTGTGGATGCCATAAAATGTTAGATTAGATGTTGCTGATATGGCAATAATTCCAAAATAGCAAAGATAAGCCTCATTAGATTTTAGACAAGTGATCTGTGACCACTATGAGGTATCCAGAGGTGTGTTTGGGTGTGTTTTAATGAATACAATTTTTTTTTAATGCACCATTAATTGACACTGATCCTTGTCAGGTTGAGGAGCTGCGCAAGGATCTGAGGATTAAGAGCCAAGAACTGGAGGTCAAAAATGCAGCTGCCAACGACAAGCTGAAGAAGATGGTCAAAGACCAGCAGGAGGCTGAAAAGAAGAAGGCAAGCTACAGGGTTTAACGTTTACACCGCTTTATATAATGGCTACAGTACTTTTAACGTGTGTCTGGACATTTTGTGTGGCAGGTTATGAGCCAGGAGATCCAAGAAGCAGTGTACAAGCAGCAGGAAGTTATCAAGGACAAGCAGCTGAGTGTGAAGGAAGATCTGGATAAGGTTGAGCCGGCCGTCATTGAGGCTCAGAATGGTATGGCAAGGCTTTCCAGCAGCTCCTTTCTCCAACTCCGTGTATGTTTTTTATCTTCAGCAAACGCCTTGTATAGAATGCGGATTAATCTCGAACTGTCGATCCTGAATGAATTTGCACTTGCTCTGCCTTGCAGCTGCGTTTCTCCACTTTACATTCGACTTGGTGACTTTTTTTGTAGCACTTCGGCAAAAGATTTTTCTTTCCACTAGCTTCTGAACCCGTTCTACTTCAGCCCTTTGTTTCTTTAGTCTGGTATTCTACCGACTACACTAACTCCTGTGGTCTTTCTCGCCTTTGTCTCGTCACGCCTTCATTTCTGCGCCCCGCCGCTCCGATGCACCTTTCCCGGCCTGGGTGGTTGTTAGCTGTTAAGTCCATTAAGAAGCAGCACTTGGTGGAGGTGAGATCCATGGCCAACCCGCCCGCAGCGGTCAAGCTGGCTCTGGAGTCCATCTGCCTGCTGCTCGGAGAGAGCACCACTGACTGGAAGCAGATCCGCTCCATCATAATGCGCGAGAACTTCATCCCCACTATTGTTAACTTTTCTGCTGAAGAGATCAGGTGACTGCTGTGTGTGGCATGGGGCCACAGTCTGTGTGGTCTGACAGAGGGAGGGTGCTCGTTTGCCACTTGCTTGGCACATTGGCACAGATCAATAGGTTTTACCTGCTCTAAATTGTACCGATCGCAGTTCGACCTCAATATGATGTCATTAGTTTGTGAAAATGAACATAACCCTCTCTCTCCTACACTATGGCTGCCTGGCTCCTGCCCCCTTCACTTCCATCACTCCTGCATGGTTTTAAAACCTGTCCCCACCTTCTCTCTACCCACCCCATCCCTCCATCTTACCCCCTTCCTTCCTCAGCTGTCAGCTCTATTAAGAAGCAGCATCTTGTTGAAGTGCGAGCCATGGCCAACCCGCCTGCTGCTGTTAAATTGGCACTAGAGTCAATCTGCCTCCTGCTGGGGGAGGAAACCAATGACTGGAAAAAGATTAGACAAGTTATTATCAGAGACAATTTCATCTCCAGCATAGTCAACTTTGTCTCTGAGGACATGAGGTATTGTTTTCTTTTTTTATTTATCTTCGTTTTTGGAAGTAAACCAGTGCTAAATTGACAGACATGAGCAGTTCTCTGTATTCAGAGGTGTAATTGTGAACGCACCGACTATTGCACACAATGTATTTGGGGATTTTTGTAAATATTAGAGGTGGGTTAGGGGGGAAAAAAGGACAGGTAGTCCCCGAATGAGTATCCATTCTGAGAAATCCATCCTAACGAGTGTAAAACGCCTACGGTGAACTACAGTTCAGCAAAATCATTGAAACAAAGCTCATTTTATTAGAACGTATTGAATATCTTGTGTAATTAATTGAATAATGTATTGAAACTGAAAAACAATGTTTATTGTTGCCACCACCGCTTTCCTTAACTACGTTCTCCACTACCGAACTCGTCACTCCCACAGAGACTCTCCAAATCAAATTTCAGAGTACGGTCTGCTGAATGCGTATTAATGTTTGTCTAAACGTTGTAAGCTGGTCCATCGTGAAACGGGGACTACCTGTAATGTCCTAAATTGCTTTTATGTAAAGCGAATTGTAAACAGTCTCCTTTAATAATCCCCCTCAAGTTCACCTCCCTCATTACCCTACATGCATCCCCTTTACATCCCATTCATTTTTCCTGACAGTGTTTTAGCCAGAACCGTAACCTGCCTTGTAGTAACTGTTTATGTTGGGACACAGTGATGCGATCCGGGAGAAGATGAAGAAGAACTACTTGTCCAATCCCAGTTACAACTACGAGCAGGTCAACAGGGCCTCGCTGGCATGTGGGCCTATGGTCAAATGGGCCATTGCACAGGTTTGTGTTTTTGACCGTTTCGTCTTTTAGGAGTTTCTGTAGACCTGGTGACATTAAAGCCCTGTTTGCATTTGTGCAGTTGAACTACGCAGACATGCTGAAACGTGTGGAGCCTCTGAGAAACGAACTGCAGAAGCTGGAGGATGATGCCAAGGACAACAAGACCAAGGCTGAAGAGGTGGAGCAAATGATCCGCGACCTGGAGGCCAGCATCGCTCGTTATAAGGAGGAGTATGCTGTGCTCATTTCTGAGGCTCAGGCTATCAAGGCTGACTTGGCTGCTGTCGAGGCCAAGGTAAGGCAATTTATTGGAGCTTTTCTTTCTGCTCACTTTGTTGTAGTGGCTTCAGGTTTACATGCACTTAGTTAAGCTGGGACAATAGAAAACTTAGTTAATAGGAAAACTGGGTTTAAGTGACTTGGGCAATAATTGGATTGTAAATAAATATCATTAGCGGCAACACAGTGGCTCAGCTTAAAGGAAGAAGGCCCCGGGTTCAATGCTAGGGCGGAGCGGGCTGGGTCCTTTCGGTCTAGGGTCTGCCTGTCCATAGCGTGTCTGCATGGGTTTACTCTGGATACTCTGGTTTCCTCCCACAGTCCAAAGACATGCGTGTTAGGTTAATTGGTGTCTCTAAAGTGGCCCCTAATGTGTGACTTTGTGTGTGCGTGTGACCTACGGGGGATTGCGGTTGTGGAACTTCATCTAGGGTTGTTCCTGCCCCCTCGCCCAGAGTTGCCAGGTGGGCACCGGCTGGCCGGCGACCCCATGTGGATTAAGCGGAAGATAATGAATGAATGAACTTATTAGCAACTACGTTAAAAAGCCCTGCAACCCACAACTACCGATACAGTCAACGAAAATAAGTACTGAGCAAATATTTCCCATATGAAATAATACAACTTGAATGAATCCATTCCAGATCCCCAAAAAATCCACACTGTGTAAGGCATATGCATTATTGGACTTGCATTGTATTGTATGGTGTTTCACTGACCTTGTTGTTTAAAACACTTCTACATTGGCCTACAGTTAGCCAAATGTGAAAAGCAAAACACTTACCCTATTGGTGAACTCCGGGCACTAGCACAACTTCTAAAGCTAACCACACCCTGGCATTGCCTGTAATCCTTAATCTTTTTAGGACGCATGGAAACGTATTTGCACTTACAATGCAGTGATGTGGATGTAAAAAATAAAGAAAAAACATGATATACACAGCTAATATCAGAGTGAGAGCTATTGTAAATTGGACTCACTATGGTACTGAATCATGAATTGAGTTACACCTGGAACAAGCGACTTTACTCGGCAAGATCCAAGGTGACGCTCTATTTGTAAGTGATTTTTTTTGTATAGAAAAATAAACTCCTAGTCATAAGAATAAGCACTTGGTCCTGGCAACCATGTTTGATTCTACTAGCCACTTTGGGAACAGCATTGTACTGTCCAGCTAAGTTTGCTTGTATAAAGGGTGTACAAGGGTATAAGTGCGCTGAGAAATCCCTTTACTGAGATTAAATCCAGCTCATTATCAGATTTCATGATCTGATTTCTAGGCCTTAATACAATTTTTTTGGAGAAATTTGAGTATGCTTTTCAAATGGTCACTTGAATATTAATGACTTCAATACTAACTTTAGAAATATGATTATGATCATATTAAGTTCATCTTGACACACTTGGTCCCTCAGTTACATTATATTACCTCTATAACCCCAGTGTCCCATACTTTGGATTATGACAGGTGAACCGAAGCACAGCCCTGCTCAAGAGCTTGTCTGCTGAGCGAGAGCGCTGGGAGAAGACCAGCGAGACTTTCAAGAACCAGATGTCCACCATCGCTGGTGACTGCCTGCTTTCAGCTGCCTTTATTGCCTACGCTGGCTACTTCGATCAGCAAATGAGGCAGAACCTGTTCACCACCTGGTCTCATCACCTTCAGCAGGCCAACATTCAGGTACCTAGCCCTCTGTTTGCCGCTCAGCCGCATGGCTTCAATAGCAATAGGGGTCTTGAGGTCTTAGCCTCGCCTGTAACCATATCGTGTCTCCAACAGTTCCGCACAGACATCGCCAGGACAGAATACTTGTCTAATGCCGACGAGAGGCTCCGCTGGCAGGCCAACTCTCTGCCCGCTGATGACCTCTGCACCGAAAATGCCATCATGCTCAAGAGGTTCAACAGGTCAGTAGCAATAAAAGTGCATGTGCGCTAACCATGCCTAATATTAATAGAAATACTGATTATAACCTTCCTTATCTAGGTATCCCTTGATCATCGATCCTTCTGGCCAGGCCACAGAGTTCATAATGAACGAGTACAAAGATCGCAAGATCACGCGCACTAGCTTCTTGGACGACGCCTTCAGGAAGAACTTGGAGAGTGCGCTGAGATTTGGTAACCCTCTGCTCGTGCAGGTATGATTTGCTTGCTCAGCGAACAAAGACCACGATGAATAGAGCTAGACAAACAAACGACTAGAATATCGATACCAAAAGTCTGAGACCACCACTGATAATGCTTGTATTATGTATTTTTTTCTCAAAATGTATTCAAAGTTTTTCATTACAAATCATATAACCGGCATAAAAACGGGAACGAATCTGGGTTAGACCAAGGTGGACGGTCACCAGACCTAATCGCAACACGGCAGTTATTGGAGGAACTAGTCATGCTGGAGTAACATGGATAATCAGCTTTTGCACAATCTTGTGAAGTCCGTGATTGCTAGAGTGCATGCTGTCTTTATGGTGATAGAAGAACATGCCAAATGCTTGTACTAAATACTACATTTCCCCTATAGGTTTAACCCTTTACTCACATCATGTTGACCGTTTATTAGGACAGATCATATTTTACGGTATATTGAAGAGAAATGCAAGCATTTTCACTACTGACTTTTGGCCCCAACTATTTGCGTTTTGAGAGAGATGAGGAAACTGAAAGTCATTTGGTAAATGGTTTTCCAACAGAGCAACTGTGTTCACCCAAAAAATTGTAAAGCATGTGGAAAGGAACTGAAATGCTATAGAGTAATCCTGCTTCCTTCAAACTGCAGAATGACGTAATCAGTAAATTTAAGTGCAGCATCTGCTTGTTTCTTGTACCTCTGTCAGGATGTGGAGAGCTACGACCCAATCCTAAACCCTGTGCTCAACAGAGAGGTGCGCAGAACTGGTGGCAGAGTCCTTATAACACTAGGAGACCAGGACATCGACTTGTCTCCGTCTTTCGTCATCTTCCTTTCCACCAGAGACCCAACGGCAAGTGTGCTCTCCCTGTGCTCTCCTTGCTTGTTTAGAGCAATCTAAGTGGGATCTCTTGTCTTACAGGTCGAGTTTCCGCCGGACTTGTGCTCGCGCGTCACCTTTGTGAACTTCACGGTGACCAGGAGCAGTCTGCAGAGCCAGTGTCTCAACGAGGTGCTGAAGGCGGAGCGGCCAGACGTGGATGAAAAGCGATCCGACCTTCTCAAACTGCAGGGTAAGAGATGATCTCAGCAGCGCTCTCATACTCGCGCTGGGACATGATGTATTCGAGCGAATACATCTTTGGAATGTGGGAGGGAAATTCTATCACCCACAGGAAACCCACACAGACACAAGGAGAACCGGAACCAACGTCAGGACAACACTGAGAAACAATCGGTCCGTGGCATAAAATTGAACAAATATAATTAACAAGGTGCAACGATGTATTGCAATGCAAAATGTCACGATTTCCAATGATTCCCACGGTTTTTCTACGTCGCGATACAATAACTTTTATAAAACTCAACACTATACTTCTCTTTTCTGTTAGCAGGTGCCACAAGGGTTCGCTCCTGCTAGTTTCCTGTCATTCCGACCTGAATAAGATTCATATAAGAGATTGTATTTTCAGTAATATTTTTACTCGGATTGATCCAGACAGACATTGATCCGATGGGTGGGAAACGGTGCATTGCGCCTTGGGGCACTAAATAGGGAGTAGCCATTAGCCATTTATTATTAGTACTGATTGTTAACATTCAACCCATCATAGTTTAGGGTACTTTCAACAGTTAATGTTTGTTAATGCTGCATCATCTTACTGTGAACAGCGCAAGCCTGTTATCTGATCCTCAGTCTGCAGGTGATGGCCATTTTAACGTTCAGCCCATCAACGTCCTTTAACTTTTTAAGTTTTAAGAATTACAACAGCATGTACAAATGGGTGCCAGGTGTGCACGGCATATAGAAACAATAAGTTCACGGCCAAATAACCGAAGAAACCCTACATGCGAAGCCTCGCGACACCTGCTTAGAAAGAAGCACCTACAGCATTAATCCCACTGTTCAAATCTGGTCACGTTCAGGCGAGTTCCAGCTGCGTCTGCGTCAGTTGGAGAAGTCCCTCCTGCAGGCGCTGAATGAGGTCAAGGGCCGAATCCTGGATGACGACACCATCATCACCACGCTGGAGAACCTGAAAAAGGAGGCAGCAGAGGTGACGAGGAAGGTGGAGGAAACGGATATCGTCATGCAGGAAGTGGAAAGTGTATCACAGCAGTACCTGTCACTGTCCTCGGCTTGCAGCAGCATCTACTTCACTATGGAGGCTCTCAACCAGGTGTGACTGTAGATCTCTACTGAGGATGGCGTGTGGACAGTCGGCATGCAGCGCTTAGTACCGCTCATGAAAGGGCAACAAAAAGGAATGATCAGCCTGACGGATTTAAAATGACAGGTTGTAACTCTTTGCTTTTGCAGATGCACTTCCTGTATCAGTACTCGCTCCACCTATTCCTAGACATCTACCACACTGTGCTGTATGAGAATTCCAACCTGAGGAGTGTGAGTGACCATACACAGCGACTCTCCCTTATCACGAAGGATTTGTTCCAGGTAAGATGCTGTTTGTGTACTATGGATAAAAGTACACGCCGCCTTTTATCGTAAGCCGCTATTTCATGCAAACTAGCAACTCACTGTATCATATGAAGCAGACCGATCCCAGCAATGGCAATAGAACGGGGCTTTACTGAGCATCTCATGACTGTTTGTAGAAGAATAGCATAGGTTTCCAGCCCCAGCTTATTCATATTTGTTCAGTTGCAAAGTCCACCAAGGCCCAAAATACCTACCTATAAAATAAAACTCTGTCAGATACGTTAACTGACATTTTCAGCATGGATAAAGCAAATAAAGTAATACATTTTTTGAGAATCACCCAATTAAGAGCCAACATTTTAAGGACGAGATAACAGAACGCTCCAAGTAATACAATGCCTTTCCTGCCACAAAATGGCTGAAGAGCTGAAGTGGCGCCAACCAACCAAAGTCAATACAGAAATTTACATTTACGGCATTTAGCAGACGCCCTCATCCAGAGCTACTTGCAACTCATAGTCTTACAATTCAAGTAATGGTGGGTTAAGGGACTTGCTTATGGACCCGACTGTGCCAGGCTTGGCAGAGGTGGGATTTGGCATTAGGTCCAGAGTCCAGTACCTTAAACGCTAGGCTACCACAGTCCCACATTTCCAATCATCGTTTGAGATCAATTTAAATGCAAAGTCAACCCAGACCCACCTTTTGTTCAGCTCTACTGTAATGTCATATAGAATAAAATTGGCAAGCTGAACGCACAAGAAAATGACACAAAGCATGACCTCGACCCCAAAGTTGGCAAAATACCAAAAACAACCGATGGGACCCAAGTCATTTACCCTAGATGTCGTACTGGACATACCACATTGACACGTTCCTTTTTGGTATAGGGTGAAGAGCCCCCACAATATGAAACCTACCAATGAACGATCAGTATAAAACATTTACCATCCAAATGCTCCAGGTCCCTACTAGAACAACAAACATAACGAGCAAAGTACTGCAATGCCTCGCGCTTTTAAAACTAAAAATCCGTAGTTAAGCACACGACGATGGCGACCTGCCCCGAAATGGCCCAAGTAACATTAAAATCCATTAACCAACCATCCTAAAGTGTGTCAAACTCCAATCGGAAACCTTAATACTTTTTAGGCCATATTAGTGTACTAACAACCAGGGAATAACCAGTATTTATTTTGTGTATAATGTTTTAGCTCTGGTATGATTTATTTCTTGTTATTCCTCAGGTTGCATTTAACAGAGTTGCTCGAGGTATGCTGCACCAGGACCACATCACTTTTGCCATGCTCCTGGCTAGGATCAACCTGAAAGGCATGACCAGGTAACCAGGACGTCAAATAGGGAAAGGAAACACAGCATCATATTGGAATAACTATTAAGTGTAGTCATTAGGCCTGTCAAAGTTAATATGGCGAATAAACAAACACAATACGAGGTTTTTTAGCTCTTTCAGATCTATTTTGAACACAACCATGTTTTCAGCTTGGACGCTCTGAGGTGTTTGTAATACAGGCAGGGACAAAATAACCCGTGTAGGAACAACTTCCGAAAACGTCTGGAACAACAAATGTAATGAGTTCGTAAGTGTCGCGCCGCCGAATATGCAGATTTCGGCTTTGCAAAAGAAACAAAGCCGAAGGGGGAAAAAAAAAAGCTAAATCTAACTAGAGCGCCGAGCCCTGCCGCTGTTCTTCAGCAATGAGGAAATTCCCATTAAAAGCGCCGAGTAAAAGAGTTTCCAAAAATGTTTCTGTATGCTACAGGTTATATTTCTCGGACAGAAAGAAAACTGCAATGGGCTGATAAAAAGTCAGCCAAGAAAATTGCAGTCGTGTGCGGTCATACGCGGTTAATTTAAATGAACTCATCCTGAACTCATTATGCTACGTTCAGCATAGCATATAAAACTGCACCATTGGCTTATAGGGAACAGAGTTTGTGACTGGCGTAAATGACCTAGAACACACCCTTCTAACCTATAAGCCATAGCTAATTGAGTAAATATTTTGTATTATAAGAGTATTGTTCTAGTAATCGATTATATAATTCTTGTTTAGTAAATTGTTTCGGAGTAATAAACGGTTGGCGTTTATATTGTTCAATGACTGTATAGTGCTCTTTATAAGAGCAAGCAATTAATCATGATTAATATGATTTAAATGTACTCGGTTTTAGACAGCCCCAATGTTTACAATTCCAAATCAGAAAAAGTAGGGGACAGTATGGAAAATGCACAAGTGTGAGGATATGAGAGATTAATAATAATTTGTTAATAAGGATCCATTCCTGCATTTCAGACCTGCAACAGTTTCCAACAAAAGTCAGAACAGTAAAGCATTTAGCACTTTAATGTTGCCATTCCTTTTCACCACATACGAAACATGTTTTAGGTGTTTATTTTGTCACATTCTTCCTGAAAGCACGTTTTAAGCTGTGCAACAGTGTGAATGACCTTTTCCATGGACACTGACACAGTGTCACATACCGTGACAGATCCCGGTCCGTTCATCTTGGTCCAAAAGAGATCTGGAATCCGGAATCATCTGACCACAATGCGCATTTCCACTGTCTGATGGTCTAGCTCAGATGCATCTCAGCCCAGAGAAGCCGCTTCTGAGCAGGGTTAACATTTTAACCTTTGATCAATAACTAAAATACAAAGTAATCCCGTGCCCATGTGCTTAAATCAGCATGCAGTGCTGTCGCAGGTGTTCACCTTAAGCTTGCAATTGTTGACAAACTGTAGATTCTTTCTTTTTTTTGCTTATCAAAGTCTCAGCCTTTTCTGGATGCTGCTCTTGTACCAAATCATGATAATAATGATTATTCAAGTGTTGTGTTTTTTTATTCATTAATGGCTCTAAATTGTCCCATCCCAATTTTGGGGGAATGTTGCAGGCCTAAAATGCAGGAATGAATGTTTATTAACTAATGAAATGAAACGTGAGCAGAGAAAAAAAAATATTTCAGGTGTTTGCAATGAAATTATTATTATATAATAATTAAATATAATATTTTTATATATGCATTTTCAATACCCTCCCGGCTCTGAGTGTTATAACATCTATAACCCATACCCTTCCTGTTGACTTCCAGTGAGCCGTCGTACGATCCGCAGTTCCAGCACTTCCTACGCGGGAAGGAAATTGTCCTTACTGGCACAACTGTGCCCAAGGTTAAGGGCCTGACCACAGAGCAAAGTGAGGCCATGGTGCGTCTGAGTCGCTTGCCTGCCTTCAAGGACCTAGTGGCTAAAGTACAGGCTGATGAGGTGAGAGAGAGACTGGTACAACATGGGAAATTTGGGCACCTGCATCAAAAGATAATGCGTTGTGTTTGGAATAGGACTTGTATGTTTTGTCTCCTCCCCCCAGCAATTCTTCATGTGGATAGAGAGCAGTTCCCCTGAGCTGTCTGTGCCATATCTGTGGGCAGAAGAGAAAACATCCAGTAAGCTACAGTTATGTGATTTAAAAGCTGTTTTTATTGGACTCTCAATGGTCTGATTCACCTGTCTGTGGCTCTGTCTGTGGCTCTGTCTGTGGCTCTGTCTGTGGCTCTGTCTGTGGCTCTGTCTGTGGCTCTGTCTGTCTGCATTCGTAGCTCCCATTGGTCAGGCTGTGCACCAGCTGCTGCTCATCCAGACATTCCGCCCGGACCGTCTCCTGGCCATGACCTCCATCTTTGTGTCCAAGGTGATGGGAGACAGCTTCATGTCCATTATTGAACAGCCACTGGACTTGGCCAACATTGTGGACAGTGAGGTAACCATCACTAAACTCGATCCTGCCTCTCCGTGTCTTCTGTTTGATTTTGCTTCAGTATTGTCAGTAACATTTCTTTTCTTTTCTAACAGGTGAAGCCTGGTACTCCAGTGCTGATGTGCTCCGTGCCCGGTTATGATGCCAGCGGTCTTGTTCGTGACCTGGCTGCTGAGCAAAACAAACACATTACTTCCATCTCCATCGGTAAGGAATCGCCTGCTGCTCACATGCAGCATTAATACAGTAGTTGTGGTTGTTATTAGGCTACGATTAGTCACTTTGTCTTCTTCTCCAAAGGTTCTGCTGAGGGCTTCAACAAGGCTGACCGTGACATCAACACAGCTGTCAAATCTGGAAGGTGGACAAGACCCTTCTCTGGCTTCATATTACGTTTTGAGGATTAAGATGTCTGCTCCGATTTGTCCTGGACGTTTACTGTTGCTGAACATGTAATGAACATGAAATGCCCTTTTTGTGGCGTCGCTTAGGTGGGTGATGCTGGAGAACGTTCACTTGGCTCCTGGTTGGCTAATGCAGTTGGAAAAGAAGCTGCACTCCATGCAGCCTCATGCCAGCTTCCGACTCTTCCTCACCATGGAGATCAATCCCAAGGTCATTTGCTAATGCTGCTTACTAAAGATTTGTAATATTTTATTGGTTCATTAAATAGAACCCATTATAACAAGCATATAATGGAATAGCATCTTAATTATTTCAGGTAAGATTTCAGTTTTTGAACAAGTGTAACATTCAAAGTGAAGCATAGAGGCATTATCCTGAGCTTAATTGAGGCACTGTATCAAAACAAATCAGAGACTGTGTTGGCCTAGCAGTTAAGGTACTGGACCTATGGACCACGGTTCATGCGTTGGTTCCTTAGGCAAGGCCCTTAACCCACCACTGCCTCGAGAATAAGGTTGAATCAACTACTTGCAAGTCTCTTTAGATAAGGTCTTCTGCTAACTGACATAAATGTCACTGTAAATGTAATAAAACGCGCATCTTTTACAGGTCCCGGTAAATCTTCTGCGTGCCGGTCGTATCTTTGTATTTGAGCCACCTCCTGGTGTTAAGGCCAACATGCTGAGGACTTTCAGCAGCATCCCAGTGGCTCGCATGTGCAAGGTGAAGAATATTCTTATTAACATGCCTGCCTTTATCCATAGTCACCGTTTTGCCAGTTGGTTTGATTGTGTAGTTTGTCATCATTTGGACTGGAGTTCTGTCCTGGTTTGCGTTTGGGTGCTAACGCTGGTTGAACATTTTACACTCTCTGTTTCAGGCTCCAAATGAGCGCGCACGGCTGTACTTCCTCCTGGCGTGGTTCCACGCTGTCATTCAAGAACGTCTCCGTTACGCACCTCTTGGTTGGTCTAAGAAGTACGAGTTCGGCGAGTCTGACTTGCGATCAGCCTGTGACACCGTTGACACTTGGCTGGACGACACGGCTAAGGTCAGAATCAAGTCCTGAGCAAATATCAGAGGAAATGTTCTAATATGATAGACTCAGGGGATATTTATGCGAGAATACATACGTGGAGCGTACACAGATGTTTTGGAAAGGAATAATGGGGGAAGGAGTCCGTTTTAAAGGGAATGCTGGGGTTAGAAAAAAAGATCAAATTCAAGGCTAGTGGACTCCAGGGGAAAAAAGCTACAGGTGTACGTTCATGATCATCATTTTGTGTAATTGCATGTTATGCAAGCTGGACGTACTCAGACTGGCATACTGTTGTGCACTATAAAATAAACCTAACGATCAACAATTTTACTGGCTATTCAGTGCAGCACATTTATTCGCTCAGGCCCCTTACACTGTGCTTTCTCTCTCAAATTTGTTTAAGAAATGAGAAACTGTCTTATGTGACAGTGCAATATCTTTCCTACACATTAGCAGTTAACCCTGGTGCCTGTGCTGCAAAGATGCAATTCTTCTTGTTTGTCAGCTTACCGCCATAAATCGAAACTAATCCGCAGCTGTCCCTGAATGGTTCACAGATCCCGTGCACGTAATTCACCTGAGCAGTAAGATCTTGGTGCTAATTAGGAGCACCAGCCAAACGTTTAATTCAAATGTATTTATATAGCGCTTTTTACAATAGTGCATTATTACAAAGCAGCTGTACAATGTTATATTATCTTAAGAGGCCAATCCCAAATTGAGCAAGCCTAGGGAGACAGTGGAAAGGAAAAAACTCCCTGAATATAGAAGGAAGAAACCTTGGGAGGACCAAGACTCAAAAAGGGACCCATCCTGCTTGGGTGGCCTAGATGTTAATTGAATAATTAAGTTGGAGTAATAGTAAAATTAAGTGAATAATATCATTTAAATCGATAATCAAATTTAAATTGGTGATGAAATTCTAAATAAATAACCAAATAGATTTAAGTTAATCTCTTAAATTTAAGAGACCTCATCGGTAGGTTATTAGAGGCACGTCATCTCCTAATAACTAAATGATGGAGGGAGTTACTGCACTCTGGTGGGACTGGCTTCTGTTGATGTAGACCAGTAGGGTGATGCTAAGGTGGAGGAACATCTAAGTGTGTGATGCTGGAACTGGTACCGGAACGATGCGATTATGGCACACCCCTAACCTGTACTATATTCCTTTACCTCTAATGTTCTTTGCGGAGCTGAACACTTTTGTGCGGTTTCTCTGAACATACCCTGTTCTTAAGTGACCTGTGGGTGAACGAGTGCCAGTAAAATGAAGAGCAGCTCCACACTGAGCTAAAAGACAAAATTTGGCCCTCTGCATTTGCTCTAACACTAATAATTTCTAATATTTTTTCCTCTATTTGACGTTGAAATCATGAACACGTTTTTATGACGTTAACGTTTCAAATGACCCATCTGACATGGTGTCACCACACAACCTATTTGTTATATCGTTGGTCGTTCCATTGCATAAGCTCGAATGGAAAAGAGGTTATTCATGTTTTGGGTCATCGAACTCAAAACCGGTTCTTTCCTTTGTCTCAGGGACGGCAGAACATCTCTCCCGACAAGATCCCGTGGGCTGCCCTGAAGACATTGATGGCCCAGTCAATCTATGGAGGCCGCATTGATAACGAGTTTGACCAGCGTCTCCTCAACACCTTCCTGGAGCGCATCTTCACCACGGGCAGCTTTGACAGCGAGTTCAAGCTGGCCGCCAAGGTGGATGGCCATAAGGATATCAAAATGCCAGATGGGATTCGGTCAGTGCAAACCAAGTGTCACTGTAAAGGATGTTTTGAGATAGATATGTTCTTTTAGTGGTCTTTTCAATCGTTTTTCAGAACTTTGAATAACATTTTTGTTTTCTGCAGACGTGAGGAGTTCATGCACTGGGTGGAGATGCTCCCGGACACTCAGACGCCATCCTGGCTGGGCTTGCCAAGCAACGCCGAAAAGGTTCTGCTCACCACTCAGGGTACGATCGTTTGCCTCCTCTTTGTCTCAGGATTTTCTTTGTCATTTCCATGGAAACATCTTTGTACCACATCTCATCTGTTAATCATGATTTGCCTCTCCAAAGTGCTCTGTCCTTTTAATACATTCTCAGCAGCCACAGGCTCATAAATAGATCAAACAGCACTGTACACGGCGATTAATTCCACAGTCTGCCCTCAACTGAATACACGCACTCAAATGTGGATGGTCTGTTACAGCTCGAGTGTTTATAATATACAGTACTGTGAAAAAGTATTAAGCCGCCATTAAATTTGTTGTTTTAGCAAGGGTGTAATAACCATATATAACATACGACTTGGAATCATCACTCCATAATTCTTATAATTGTGGTCGTTAACCGAGGTTCCACTGCATGTTGAAAGAAAGGTGGCCGTTTATGTAGACATTGATATTAAGATTCCTCCCCCCCCCCATTTGAAATCCCCCAAAAAATGGTTTCTTGGCTGCTACCCTTCCAAAACGACCACTCCTGATCAGGGCTGTAGCCTCTCATTACTGTAGCCTATAGAAGCTGTTTTTCAGAATTTGTTTTTGAGGGTTTTTTTAACAATTGCATACAAATTTCCTGTATTTTCTGGTTGTATTCTAATAAGAATAGTGATTAAAAATGATATATGGTCATTATTCCGTTGATAAAACTATGGTTTGTCTAGTCGAATGGTGGCCTGAGAATTTCGTACAGTACTGTATTTACATGCCAGTGTAACTGATTCAACATGTAATAAAACAGTTGTGTAGGTTGAGCACAATAGTGAGTGCAACCTTCCGCATGCTGTACTCTGACCATACACACATGGGTGGGTGTGTCCTGCTGAGGGCAGGGTGTGTCCTGACCCTCCAGCAGCTGTATTACGGTGCCATCATGCAAACTTGCATTTACCTTCCCATCATTTCACGGCTTTGACAAGCTTCCTTTATTTTAAGTGCCACCACCACGCATGATTGTATTAGTGTGTTTTTTTTTTTCTGTCCCGTTGTGCATGCTGGTCTTGTTGCCTGTTCTTATTTTGCTTCATTTTTAGCCAGTTTAACACTTTTTAAACCCTTATTAAGGCTGAGCTTAAAGTAAAAACAGATTATCCTAATGCAACTTTGTGTTCCACTATTAATTGATTTCTGCCTCCTACACTTTCTCTGGGCTGTTTTATTCCCTGGTATTGTTCCTGTCCTCCTCCATCACCCTCGGCCATGATCCTGCCTCCCTCCCTTGCCCCTCCCAGCCATTGACATGATGGGTAAGCTGCTGAAAATGCAGATGCTGGAGGATGAGGACGACCTAGCTTACGAGACTGAGAAGAAGCAGCGCACGCCATCTTCCTCTGATGCCCAGCCGGCATGGATGAGAACACTGCACACTACTGCATGTAACTGGCTCCAGCTCATCCCGTTGTCTGTAAATCCACTTAAACGCACTGTGGAGAACATCAAGGTGGGTACTGGGGCATCAAGGTGTGGGCTTTGTTAGCTAGAATCCAACTCTGTTTATTGGATTTTTAAAATCTGATTTCTAGATTGGCGTATGCTGTAGACATGACCACTCGAATAATCGAGTAACTGTAGAAATCAGACCAGGTCTGACTGGTACATCAAATTGGATGTCAGGGTACTCATTGTGGGACTATGGAATTGGTGGGTGGTGGGTGAACGGTGACAAACTTGAGACATTGGACATACAATAGTCAGCCAATACCTGACGTCCAAAAAAAGCCTGAATATCAAATAACACTGACTGTCTCGTCCAAAGATCTCTTGATATATATAAGGCAGTAACTGAACAATCAGTTCTTATAGTCGGCATGTTGGAGGTATAGAACTGTTCCGCAGTAAAGACCTAACTTTTAACAGGACAACTGAGCCAGAGCATCTTCTAAACAGTGCGCAAGGCATGAAACTCCGACCGCATTAACTATAGCAGCGTAGCCAGAAAGAAGAGAACTCCGAAGGTAACCCAGCCAAGAGGCACAAGCCAAACCTAGCCATACGTCCCAGTCTAAATCTAACCAAAAGCCTATGTAAATAAGAGCATTTTTAGTCAAGACTAATCCGTTTGAAGTGTCTGAATCTCTAACTTAAGTAGTTGGTAGATGGGTAGGTGGATGGGTTTGCCAAAAGCAAATCTTCACATACAAGTCTGTTAGTACATGCCTGAAGTAGAAAGTTGTTTTTTTTTTTTGTTTTTTTTTTTCTCAATATTCTTATTTTTTATTTTATGTTTTCACAGAAGAACACAACAAACATGTTAATAATACCAATAAGCATTCAGAATTATACACTTACACCAATGCATCTAAAACAAGACATCCCATACTCAAAACAAAAGGAAAAAAAAAAAAACCCGGCCGTCTGACAAGTACAAGCATTAAAAGAAAAAACAGTAGATCAGATTGATATGTAAGCTGAAGTATCAAATATCAAGCTGGGACTGGGGTCTAACTACTCTAGGTCCCTTCCAAATTATTCAGAACTGCTCCCCAAACACTCTGGAAACGTTTGTATGATTTAGAGTCTTCGCAACGTAAACGGTCCATTAGTATAGCAAACAGCATGTCATTTAACCACCTCTTAAAACATGGTGCCACTGGGGATTTCCATGATATCCTCTCTGAGATTTTTAAATGGGGCCACTTTTCTTTTAATGGAAGCCTCGTCATTGCTGGCTGGTGCCTAACCTTTTTGACCTGGTTAACTTTCGTCAAATTCTGCATATTCACCGTCTTATTCAAATGTCTTAATACACTTGTTGTACCGAGAGTTTTCGGAGTTGCTAAAGAAGGTTTCCTTGCCTCGGTCAACCCCTGCCTGCCCAGTTTGGGACCTAGCCGCGTTACACCCACATCTACTGTATACTAAGGGTAAATGTGGCTGAGACGGCCTTACAAAACCGCTAGTCTTTACTGGACTCTATATAATTGACCTTCTGTAGAATCCCACAAGCTCATTAAATTCCATCCGTCCCCTTTATCTCCTGCACATCCCCAGCCTTTATTTCCAGACGCGTCGGCTCGACGACTTTTAAGTTATGCACACAGGTTACTTCCTCTCAAAACAAAAACAAAAAGGAGAAAAAAAAAAAAAAAAAACTCCCAAAAAAAACAACCTGTCTTGCAGCGCTAAAGCGTGAAAGCTCTGTGCCCCCTGCTGATTAGATAACCAAATCTTTCACGACTTCAAAGCCGGCGCGTTCGCGCACGCCAGCTTTCCCAGCACAGCACGTTCAGAGAGAGGCTCAGGTTTCCCCGTGTAATTACTCACTGCAAGCGCGGAGAGCGATTGATTACAGCTCAGGCACCCAGATAGAGTTTATTACATTGGTTATCCGGTGACTTTTCCCGTCCCCATCACCTCCCACCCCCACCCCAGGTGCAGCGTACAGCGCGGCGCTGCTAGCATAATAACGAGATGATAACTTATATACAGTGGATTTTACAAAATAAGCGCTCAAGCAATCGGGTTGAATTGGGTCTCTCCTACGAACACAGAAGCGGAAGCAGCACTGCCTACTCCCCTTTTGACGGCCTTGGCGATGAAACAAAAAAATGAGGTCTATGGTATTCATGGGCACGGCTGTCCCAGATCTGCCAGCAGCCTTCAGTTGTGCTGCCCTGAGCTAAAAAAAAAAATATCTCCAGCCTCCCCTGGACCTCAGCTGACCCGTCACACAGGACCTGAATTACTCACCAGCTTCACAAGCTCACACCGAATTCGGCTTCACATCCGAACCACGTCCATGAAATCCTGAATCGATCCTGCGGTTGCTGTACCACTCAGAGTTCCCATCACCGGAACTAAGGATGGGCGGCACGGGGGGCTTGGTGGGGCGGCACCGCTGCCTCACAGCAAAAAGGTCCCGGGTTCAGTCCCAGCGTGAAGCGGCCTGGGTCCTTTCTGTGTGAAGTCTGCCTGCCCTCCCCGTGCCTGCGCGGGTTTACTCCGGGTACTCCGGTTTCCTCCCACAGTCCAAGTAAATTGGTGTCTCTAAAGTGGCCCTTTGTGTGTGACTGTGTGTGTGCCTTACTATGGATTGGCGCCCTGTCTGGGGGTGTTTGCCGGTTGGGCACCGGCTGGCCTGCGACCCCGTGTGGCGGGAGATGATGGATGGGTGGAACCATGCAAGGAAAGCAGCCCTGAACCACTACACCTCCTCCACCATTCCATACAGTTGGCATTGTACATTCAGGAGGTTGTTTGATGACCTGCAGTCCATGATTGTCACTTGGTTTCCTTTCCCACCAAAGATGGGTGGGACCACCTCAAGGCCGTCACAAGACCGTCTTTACTGGGGCGTGTGAAGGATGAAATTGGTTAAAAAAAAAAAAAAATTTATCTTGGCTTGCTAAACAGAACGACCGGACACTCCATGCAGATTGACTACAGGCACTACATTTCCCATCATGCCCCAGCAGGGCTAACGCTTGAGTTAGAGCCAGTTTCATGCCGTTTATTAAGTTTTTATTTCACAAGAAGTAGTCAGCAATGCTGCAGACAAGGTAAGGACAGTGTTCAGTTGTTCTTCGTTTCTCATCCAAGACAGAGTAACAGCCACTTTGGCATTAAAGCACTTGGGTCATGACCAAGAGAGTGTTGTCCAAACGAGACGGGGACCAGATCCAACAAGGATAAAAAGTAGAAAATGGAAAAAATGAATAGTTTGCAATTCAAATCTCTCTCTCTCTCTCGCTATATATATATATATATATATATATATATATATAGATAGATAGATAGATAGATAGATAGATTTGAATTGCATAGATAGATAGATAGATAAAATAACACTTTATCATGTATTTCATAAAACATATGAACGAGAATCCAAATGAGGTCCTGAGCAAGATGAGGGCTATGGCTGTGCCCCTCTAAATTCTGTGCACAATCCAGCATGACGAGTCATCTAGAAACGCCCCTGGGGAGAACATTCCACTGATCACCAATACTACTTGTTCCAGGAGCATAATGAAAATGGATAAACACCACACCTCGTGCGTAATTCATCCAGCAAAAGTTAACACTTACACATGGATCGACGTGGCAACCGTTTGGAATAAGCTAGATATAATGCTTCACACACCTACACTTACTAAATGCCTCTCCTACTTTCTATAGACACACCTTTGGTTAGCACCCATACTAACAAAATGTTACCACTACGGACGTTACCTCCTATGCACTATAAAAGGAAACATGACAGAGCCCCTATACGGGAATCCAGCGTGCCGCCTGAACTCATCGCTGATCCCACAAAGCTGAGGTCTGAAAACCGACGCGTCGTTCTTCACGGGCTGGAAATCACGCTCTTCCCATTTCCAAGCTTTTAAAGCGTCAGCAGCAGCCGTGTGCGGCGGGACGGGCTACTGCCGTGTTGTCATTCTCTGTAGTCAAAAGAAAGAGCGCGATTTTCTGGGTGTCCCCGCCGCGACAAAAGGCAGGACGGTAGATGCTGTTCCGCTTCTTGAGTACATTATCAGTTCTCCTTTCGCGCTGCGAATGAATAGGAGGAAGCTGAAGCTCATAACGGGCCCATCACGGACGGTGTGTGTGTGTGTGTGTGTGTGTGTGTGCGTTTGTATATGTGGCGTCGCGAGTAAAGGAGAATTCTGTTTTGTCAAAGCTGTGCAAAAGTCTTAGGCCGCTATTAGACATAATATAATGACCTCTTATGACTATTTCGACCCCATAGTCGAACCCATGCCTCTGTAAGAGTGGGCCAGTGTCTTAGGGACCACACTTCCCAATCTGGTTTGGTTCTTGGTCAACTCTCTTACCAAGGCCCTTCACCCTGTGACTGCTTAATTGGTGGGGCAGCCAGATCTAAAAAAAAAGTCTTGGATGTTACATATTCCTTTCATTAATCAATCATGAAGGTCAGTGCGCTCTTGGGAGCTTTCAGTGCAGCAGAATTGTTTCACAGCCTTCTCCACAATCCTCTCCGAGTACCGTTTTTTCCTCTTTCTGGCTTGCTTGTTGCTCTTATATGTAAAAGTGTTAGGTCTAGGCATAATACAATGGCCTCTTATGATTATTTCTTACTCTCTTTATTAGAACACAACAATATGACAAAAAAATACAGGAAAGCTATAGGCAGTAATAAAACAAAACAATTAAAGAGACAGCTTCTGTAGGTTGCCGTGGCAAGTATTTAGTGCGCTCTTCTCTAACACCTGAGCAACAGCAGTGTCTGGGTTGCCATGTCGACCCTTTTGCAGTCCGAAGAAGCTTCGAAAAAGCCAATAAAGGCTTTTGCGGCTGGGGGGGGCAAGGGGGGGGGGGTCGGTGGAAGGGACAACATATGCTGAAGCTCACAAAGATTGAGATGAAGATCAGTGGATAAGAGGATTATGGCGCGGAATCCAAGCGTCCATTTTTGGGTTCAATCATTGCCCACGTGTTATAAATAGTCATTGCTTAAGCCGGAAATCTAGTGGTGGCCTAGGACTTTTGCACAGTGACGTCGACTTTTCTATAATGCCCTGCACAAACATAGTCTGATTTTAACGAACAATCTCCTGTTGGGCGCGGTCAGTCAACCCATTTCTCCAACATTTTGGGCGTTACGGAATCATTTCTACACGTTGTGTCTCTGAGTTATTTGTGATAAACTGGTGAATTGTCTGTTTCTTCCATTTTTTGTGTTTATACTCTGCTGACAAGCAGCATTACACCACCACCTCGCACCAAAGGCACCGAAAAACCACGGGAGAAGTGGATTTGATTTCAAAGCGTCCCTGTGACGTCAGTTCTTCTAATGAACGCCTTTGCCTTTGCGGTCTCGAGCCACCGGAGCTCACAAATTAATGACAGATAATTTGAGATTCTATTAGAAATATGAAACGATTTTCAACCGAAAGCTGAAATATACATTATCATGAATTATGATTTAATGCTTCTCGGCGCTGGTTGAACCTCTCGTGTACATAGCATGGGCGAACGCGACCGAACCGGTCGCTGAAACGGAGACGAGCTCTGGCCCTGCGCTTGCCCTTATCTAACGCCTATTGCTCGACTAAAAAAAATTCCTCAGGCTTCGGCAACATTCGTCCTCTTTAGGGGATAAATTAATATGAATAAAGACGAGCAGGATGGGCCGCATGTAAAATGCACAACGGCAAACCACTGAAATCTTTCGTCTTTGCGTTTTTGACGTGGCTGAGATTTTGATTAGGGCAATTCAATGTTTTCTGATTCAGTCCCGGGACCTCATGAAAGGGCTAGAGGGATGATTCCTTGTCTGCTCTCGCCTCCCTCAGATACAGTCTGCACAGTTGTGTCTGCATGTGGCAATCGACTCCGGAGTCGAACCCATGCCTCTGTAAGAGTGGGCCAGTGTCTTAGGGACCACACTTCCCAACCTGGTTTGGTTCTTGGTCGACTCTCTTACCAAGACCCTGTGACTGCTTAATTGGTGGGGCAGCCAGATCTAAAACATCAGGTCTTGGATGTTACAAATGTCTTCCGTTTAGCAATTCTGGCGGTCACTGCGCTCTTGGGAACTTTCAGTGCGGCAGAAACGTTTCACAGCCTTCTCCACAATCCTCTCCGAGTTCCACGGGCAGTTTTTTTTTCCCTCGTCGTGGCTTGCTTCTTGCCCTCACGCGCATCGTTAGCTGTGAGGCCCTACGTAGACAAGTGGGCATCTTTCCAAATCATGGCCAGATTTTTGGGTTTAAATGTTATGCTCAAAAACAGATTCATAACACATGCCATTAAAAAAAGCACTATGGTTCAGTGTCATTTTAGCAAAGGCACCGTAATGATCGCGCCCGCCGACTGCCTACTGTACATGGATGGATGGAAAAATACTGGACTATCCCTTTAAGGCCTGCTCATCTGTCTGGCTCGGGGCTTTCTCCCCAAGAGGACTCTTCAGAACAATTTGTCATTGTGCTGAGACGTCTACCTGTAGCAGCCGTCGCATTCTTCCATCACAACACCTGTCAGAGCTCTGACACTGACTGAGCGCTTCCATTCAGGCCTCTTTCATTGCATATTCAGCCCCTAATGATTCCAACCTCACGCTGCATATGCAGTCAGTTCCAGAATTACTGGCACCCTCGTGGTATAAAATGGGGGGGGGGAGGCTGTGAAAATGGATTTGTGTCCGGGGCGTCCTTTACCTGAAGCAGAACTCGTACCACGTGCCACATTCATGCCACCTCTGCCTTCAGACCGCAGTGTCCCAGTGTAGCTTAGTAACTCGTACGGCTTTGGACGGCATGTATCGTGTGAAATTCCCGCCAGAGCAAATTAATCGGGCGCTAATTTTCACAAAGGCTTCCAATCAGTTTTGGACTCAATTCTTCAACCCACGCAAACGAAGCACGGCTGCGTGAGCCGCTTTAACTCGAGGGCTTGCCCTGTTCCCTCCCACGTTCTGCTTTATTTAACAAACGCTCGTGCTCATTTACAAACTTAAACCCCCGATCCGCAACGGCGGCGCAGAAGAAGATTTGAAAAAAGCCAGGAGGAAATCCATTTTTAGCTGCCAGCGCTAAACAGGGCTGGAGTTCCAACTGCGAGAAACGTTGGGGGGGGGGGGGGGGGTAAAGGGAACGCCCAACGGCGCCCTTTAATAGGGAACGGCCGCTAATGAGAATCTTCAATTCCTGCATTTAGCCGGCGAGCGTTGACCTGCGAGGATTAAGCCCTCGCGCGGTGGGGACTGGCCATCCCCGGTTGCTAGGTTACTGGCTCCTCGGGAGGAATCAATGGATCTTGGCCTTTTTCCACCCGCCGCGTTAACCTGATGGGATGGGACTGACCGCTTCTCACAACAAACGATTTTACACCTCTGCAAATGAGAATGTGACTCCCGTCTCTCCGTCGGAGT
>JAUZST010048868.1:0-25179 GCA_034779995.1 Parotocinclus haroldoi | reverse complement strand
TGAATCTGTGGTTTGTATAAATATGACTTACTGTAATGAAAAAAAAAAAAAAAAAAAAAAATATATATATATATATATATAATGCACTGCAAGAGTGTAGGAAATTTTCATGGTAAATATAATTGAAATGCATATGTGGCAATACTTTAGTGTTACCACAGTGGATGCAGCTCTAAAACTCCAGAGCCAAACCCTTCCAAGATCTTGCCTGCTCACGCTTATATTGTTCCAGTTCCTTCAGAGAAAAGAAGAAAATGTTTTACACAATGCAATCTACAAAATCTGTATTAAAAGCATACACTTTTTTTGGATGGCTTTCTTATATGCTAGACACTCCAGATCAATAAAAACAACAAACGTATCCAAACAAGCACTACAACAAGAACCTACAACTACAGGTATGCACCACAAAATGTCTGACTGGACAGACATGTCCATGATAAGCCATATATTACCTTGCCTGATACATGTAATGACAAACGTGAAAGTGCAGACTCTGATGCTGAAGGTTATATATACTGCTCATAAAAAATATGAATGAAATATCCCCTAATTTTTGCGAGCAGTGTATAGTAAATGTAATGTTGCATATTATGTGCAACTTCACAAAGTGTGAATTTCAGACAGAGTAAGGCATACATTAAATTTGTACTGCAGTCTGTCTCCCACACACAGAAACAAATACATTGTATCTACTCAAGGAAGGATAGACACATGGACACTTCAAATGTATGTGTGTACTGGCTTATCAGTGCAATCACGCAAAACACCACCAATAAAAACAGTCAGAGAAGGGTACATTCTGAGAGTTTACTGTAGTTTATGAAAGGGGTTACTGTAGGTTACTGAAAAAGGGTACTGTAGGTTAAGGAAAGAAGTTAATGAAGCTGCAGTCTATCGGTTTGGAGCATCAGTCACCATTTATCATTGCTCATTAATACTTGCTATATTATGACTTTATAGCAAGCTGATGTGGTAATGACCCAGTGTGTTGAATCATACAAATATATTTTTGTTCCCATCCCGAATTCTGGGCAAAGGTAAATTAATATGTGGAAAAAAAATGGCTTAGTTGATCTAACAGAACTGCTCCCCTCAAGTAGTAAACTTAAAATTAACACTTCTTCCCCCTAACTCCAACTGTAGTTTAAACATATTTGTTTTCTAAAACACCTGTTTTATAAAGACCTATATCATATTATCACAAAGGCTTAGAACTACTAGTTTAATGTCTCAACATACACCATGCAATGTGCTTTTTTCAGTTTAATACAATATTTAACACCATGTCTGTCACAAAAATATTACCTTTGAAGGTAAAAATAAAGTACCTTTGAGATTACTTTGAGACATTGTGTCACTTTATCCAAAACTAATAATAAACTAACACTAAATACCAAACATGGTGACTGATTACATTTTGGATAAGAAGGAAATAATGTAGTATTTTTCCACTAAACTATTTATAAGGCGTATAAAATAAAGAGATAAACAATAGTATGTATTACAACACAAGCTTAATAGATTTAGTAGAATACGAGGATTGTGGTACTACCTGGTCCTTTTGTGCTCTCATTGTGTCTATAAGGGGTTCGCTATACTGGGGATCTTTAGCTGGATCCTTCAGCTCTTTATGCTCGATAGTACTCTAAACAGTATAGAAGACAATTCATAAAGATTTCATTATATGATCATGAATTTTTATGTTCCCAATGGATCGTGTGTTACCTCGGGTGGGAAAACCAGTTCAAAAGCTTTCTTCCACAGGTCCAGAGGATTTCTTGCATGCAGTGTACCGATATCAACGTTAATAACTGGAGGAGATCCTGGATGAAAACATAAACCAAGACAAGTGTGACTGGTTGAAGAAACAGAAATTTAAAACCGACCAATGCCAGATCCTGTTTATATGGCTGTCATGAATGTTCAAAGTGTTAAATGTGGATTTGACCCAACTAAAAGCACTCAGTAATATGTTCAGTTGCTGCATTCAGTCTAAATACCTGAGTAACTACCCAGTTCTCTTTACCAGTGTCTTCTGACCTTACACATAGATGTAACCGACAGTTTAACATAGTATACTTCTTTTATTTGGTTTAATTAACATTGTCCATCGGCATCAGTGGCCATTTCAGCAACGCACGCAAGGTTATATCCAGACACAAGGTTATATTAGAATTAGTCATATACACACACAAGTCAATGGCGATTTAGAGTAATCAATTAAGCTAACACGCATGTCTTTGGACTGTTGGAGGAAAATGCAGTAAACTCACACAGACACGGGGAGGACATGCAGACACCAGACAGATATGAACCTAGGCCCATCCATGCTGGGATCAAACCCAGGACCGTCCACAAATTATGTAATGTATACTGTGACATTACATAAAGCTTATGCTTATTCATTATTTTTCAAAACCTGATTCTTTATATCTGTGAAGCAACTGGGTGACAAAGACTAGACACACAGACAGACACAGATACACAGATCACAGTAAACCTATGGTGAATTCCAAACCAAAAAATACTTGGCTGAAGTGGACATTTGATGGGTGAAACACTGATTCTATTCCTGCACGCAATACTGTCCTGAGACTGCAGGGGGAACTACAGGCACTCACCTATCTGACTGAAAGAGTCCATGCCTGCTGGAATTACGAGAGGTTTGCTGGGGTCTGTAGAAAAAGACTTCCTGATAAAACAAATTATATATGGATACAGGTATTACAATTTCACATGTGACAATTGTCATAAAATTGTTTTGTAGATATAAAAAAACAGATATGCAGTTACAATTTCTTACCCTCTCTCACTTCCAAATGCTACATGATTGAAGTAGTTCTTTACCTTCGTCATCACAGTCTCTGATTTACTGCTTGTGAACTATTGCATATAGAATAAAGAACAATGCGAGGTCACTCACATCTCTACAGTAATCATCATTGTATCTGGTTTTAGGAGCTGTGGTTTATTTCTAGGCAAAATAATGTGCCTTACAATCAGGGATGCGCCGTAGTAATGTGCCAAGAAACGCAGAGTCTTACAAATCAGCTTCCTCTTCTCTGACTCAGTGTCCTGCATAAAGACACGTAAGTCACTGTGTAAATTTCCATACAATGAAATGGGTCATGTGCACTACATACAATAAGTGTACATATAATACACTCAGTAAGTTAGTACTTACTTGAAAGATGTCAAACTTGCTGCCAAGCAGAAGAAGAGGCACAGGGAAAGGACTTATAAGCTCTTTGTCCTGGTGATACCCACATATTGGATTTTGAAGTCGAGAAATTAAATCAAGAATTTATGGCAATAAAAAGCAGCAGGTTTCTCACCGGGTGGTCTTTAGGCATGTTATGCAACACTCTGTTATAGCTTTGCTGTTTATTGTATCTGGATTCTCCTGGTCTCTTGGGTGAAAAACTTGCTTTTTCCACATGATTCTGAGCTAGTTGGAGGAGTTTCTCCATGGTAGTCCAGATAGTATTGGGCTTAGACAAGTCTAGTGTCAAAATGATGGTCAAAGTGCTGCAGGAAAAGAAGCAACAGTTTCATACTAACAAGGTATTCTATTATGGTAAAGAAAAACAGCGGCCACCCAAAACCCGCAAAACCACTGCCCCTGCTTCAAGTCAAGCATCACAAAGGCATAACTGGCTGTGACAGGGGACGCAAGGTGCCCCCCCAAACACTTGAATTAAAAACAAGAAAACAACTTATTGTTTTATGCAAATATTCACTTATTTTGAATTTTATGCCTGCAGTACATTCCAAAGAAGTTGGGATGGGGCACGTTTACCACCGTGTTACATCCCCTTTGATTTTAACAACACTCAAGCTTATGGGAATAAAGGACACTAATTGTTGAAGCTTTGTAGGTGGAATTCTGTCACATTTTGGCTTGATATTGTATTTTGCCCTTCATAATGCGCCACACATTTTCAATGGGAGACAGGTCTGGACTGCAGGCAGGTACCCTAGTACCCCCACTCTTTTACTACAAAGCCACGCTGCTGTAACATGAGCACAATGTGGCTTGGCATTGTCTTGCTGAAATAAACTGGTAAGTCCATGAAAAAGACATTGCTTGGATGGCAGAATATGTTGTCCCAAATCCTGTATGTACCTTTCAGCATTTATGGTGCCTTCACAGATGTGCGAGTAAGCCATGCCAATAACACAACCCCAAACCATCAGAGATGTTGGCTTTTGTACTTTGCACTGATAACAGTTATTTTCCTCTTTGGCCCAGAGGACACAATGTCCATGATTTACAAAAAAAATATTAAAAATATGGAATCAGAAAACAGGACACTTTCACTTTTCTTCAGTCCATCTCACATGAGCTCGGGCTCAGAGAATCCTGCAGCATTTCTGGATGTTGTTGATATATGGCTTTGGCTTTGTATGGTAAGGAGTTTTAACTAGCGCTTGTAGATGGAGCGACGAACTGTGTTCACAACAATGACAATGGTTTTCTAAAATGTTCCTGATCCTGTGAGATAATATCCATTAGGGGAGGGGGAAAAAACCGACTTTTAGATGCATCGCGTCTATTCGGACGTTTCGATTCTGAGTTGATTAACAAATGTCAATAAACGATAATCGAGCACACTTGCTGAACATGTAGACCAGCTTCTGTTCTTACACAAGAACTTAAACATTAACACTCCCTAACTGAGCTCTGTAACGTCTGTTTTGAGTTTAATATTCTTGAAGTATCCGTTTTTCGCTTTCTTTGTGTCTTTTCTCCGTTGCACTTCTGTCAGCCTCGCTTTCGCTTCAAAAAGTTGCTTTTGGACCCGATTTGACCCGATTATTTCACAAAGCAACTGAGCTACGTAATGTTAAGTAAACTGAGGTCATTTAACACTGTACCTAGATTAACCAGTTATCAGTCTGACTCTAATCATCATTATTAAAAGGCATAATTGATAAAACTAGATGATATGAGAAAACAAACACACAGCTTCACTGTGTTTATTCCAGACCGCTTTCCAATTGGGGTAAAACAATTTCTCCAGCAGCCAGTGATTGCCCAGACCCCCGTCAAATCGGATCCAAAAGTCAAAAGCGAGAAAATTTTTGAAGCGAAAGCGAAACTGAGAGAAACAAGAAGAGAGAAGAAGAAAAGGCACAAAGAAAGCGAAAATGGATAGTTCAAGGATATTAAACTCAAAATAGACGATTGAAAACAAAAATATTCTGTTTACAAACCAATTTTTATTACATGTAATAATTTTTTTTATTGAATGTAATTTTTTGGTTACAGATTCTGTTTTCTGGTTCTCAAAACCAGGACCTATTTTGACACCATAGATTTGCTTAGTAGTCACATGGTAAAGAAAAAAAAAGCTCTACAGAAAAAAACTAATCAAGATGCATCGATAATAGTTGCCCTCTGAATCGTAATCAAATCGAATCGTCAGGTTAGAGATTACAGATTCCCACCCCTAATATCCATTGTAATATTATGTTGGTTTTTAATGCAGTGACACTTGAGGGATCAAAGGTCACGGACATCCAGTGGTGGTTTTGGCCTTGCCGCTAACTTGCAGAGATCTCTCCAGATTCTCAGACTCTTTTTATGATATTATAGACTGTAGATCATGAAATCCCTAAATTCATTGCAATTGCACAATGAGAAACCTCATTCTCAAACTGTTGGACTAAAAATCTGTTTTTATTTATGATTTATACAACGTCCCAACTTCATTGGAACTAGGGTTGTATAACATTTCAATATGGTCCAAGGACATCCCTAATAATTTACCATCTTAAAAAACACCCATAGGTCCTCCTATCACGTGTGAGAGATAGCAACTAATCTATAATAAACTACATCAAGGGCAGACTGGCAAGGACACCGGTTATCACACACTTGACTGTAATAATCTTAATAATCTGAGTTACAATTTACATCTTTACAATACAAGTGATTTATAACAGTAATAAAGCATAGAGAACCATAATAAACATGGATATGTTATGGATATGGTAATGGTGTAATTGGAACAGCTGGTTACCTATTTTATCCAACCAGTTTCCATTGCAAGCATACATACCTACACAGGGGGGCAAAGGTCTGAGACTTCTAGTGAAAATGCTTCTATTTTTTATTTTTCTCAAATGTAATACAATATTTCTATTACATATCATATAAGCAGCATGCCAATTTGACTGGGAAGTCTTTAGCATTAACTAGCATTAATACCTGCTGCTCATAACTACAATTATAAAAAAATTAATTCTGCTACCACATGCACTATTTATTGCAAGTATTTAATACATTTTGTTGTTGACAGTGCATTTGTAGCTTAACTATGTTCATTAAAGTTCAGCAACTTCTTATTATTAAAATTATTAGTTACAAAAAAAGTGTGATGTTGGCACCAGCCTTCGGCCACTCTCCTGTCTAAATATCAGCATCGGCCATTACAAACTGAGTATCAGTTTAAATTCATTTCAAATTGATTCCAGTAACATACGGTAACAATGAGTTTAATGTTTCCTTCCCATTCACTGGATCTGAATCCAACAGAACAACAGAATGAAAGTGCACTGCAGGAATGAATGTATGATTCAATCAAGTTAACATAGAGAAGAAGTTCAAATTAATGTTTCCAATATCTTGTGGAATTGATGTCTGAAGTGAGGCTGATTTGAGAGCAATGGGACACCCTGTTACCAGTGTTCCTATAGTCTTCCTAAAAAAATCCTCTTCGGGGAGTGTTTGAGAGTGAGAGTGCAATTAATCAAACCTGACATTCTGTGGAGTGATGGGTATCTGTATGAGATCCGACAAAGATGTGCCTCCTCCAAGTTCCCACAAATGAACTATGTCTTTAGGCTGCAAAGATAGAATATATATATATATATATATATTAATATTAATCTACTAATTCAAATCATTCCATATTTTTACAGAACATTACAAGAGTGCTTGACAATACCATATTATGTGATCTTGCTCGTCTGCCAAATGTGTACTCTAAAGCCAGGGTTGGTTTAGGGGCTTCATCTCTAGAACAAAACGTATATGTACACTTTTGGGGAAAGTCTGTAAAGTTCTCTAAATAGGGCCAAATGTGAATAATCTAGTAATAATAGAATAATAGAATAATAAAGACTCTTACCTGTCAAGACATCTGTACATTATGGTTGTTTTTCCCTAAAAAAACCGTGAAGACTATGAAATGCATTTTCAGTTACTGTAATGGTACCATTATCACAGGAAAATACAGGTATGCACCATTTAATGCACCTGTGAAATAGGACGTTGACCAAAATGAATGTCACAGTGTCTTGTTATGCTAGTGCAATACAATTATAAATTGCATTCTAGACAACAAATCTGTGTGCAAATGATACATAAATGCATCTGATGCACTACAAAAAAAACAAGAGTGACACTCAGACAGCATTACAAACAAGTTCAGTGCTTAGTCTCTGAATACATCAACCGAGTTAGAACAGTCTCTAGTCCAAACGTAAGCCTACAAGCAAGCAAGAACACATTAGTTAAGCACACGCACGCACGCACACATATATATATACATACATACACACACAATGTAGCTGAATCTACTTCTGAAACTGCTGCTTCTACTCCACAGCTTTCATGGATGGTTGAAGTGATCACTTTGAATAGCCACAACATCCAAGGCAGATTCATATTTCCCCTCTGTCATAAAAGTGAAAATAGTTGATTGGATGGTTGCTAAACAGCACTTACCCCAGCTTTACTGCCCAAGAAGAACACAGTTCTCTCACAAGCAACATGGTCATTTTCTTCAGAATCATCATTCTTAGATTTCTCTAAGGCCTGGACTTCAGCAGCAGCCAGGTCCCACAATGTGTCATGACTGCAAAGTAATCCCAACATACATTTCACAACACACACCACCACAACAAATCTTACATAAAACCCACATTTTAACCCTGATCTTTACTGGTCATCTTGTGCCATCACAGGGTTTGCAAAGGTCAGTAAAATAGTGCTGGAGGTGAACCTATTGCCTGGCTCCCTTACATATCTTTTAGGTTATGTCTGGAACAGGACACCCAGAAAGACCACCAATTTCACACAGCACTGTTGCATCCCTCATAGCCGATTCCAGAACTGTAGGTAGCAAGCCACATAGTGGGTGGCATCCTTTGCAAAAAGTCAGCAATGTCACGTGTCCCGTGTCTTTTGACTCACCTCATACTATATGGACAAAAATACTGAGACACCTACACATTACACCTTCAGGAGTTTTAGGACATCCCTTTATAAATCCATAGGCATTAATATTCAGTTGGTCCCCGCATTGCAGCTATAGCAGCTTCACCTCTTCTAGGAAGGCTTTCAACAAGACAAGGAATTTTTGCCCATACCTCCAGAAGAGAATAGGTCAGGTCAGACATTGATGTTGGATGAGAGGGCCTGGTTCACAATATCCATTTTAGATCATTTAGATGTGGTTGATGTCGGGGCTCTTTGCAGGTCAAGTTCTTCCACACCAGATTCACCCAACCATACAATTAAGGGCCTTGTTTTGTGCATTGGGACACAGTGATGCTGGAACACAAAGCTGGAGGCAAAAAATTGTCCAAAATATCTTGTTTTGCTGAAGAATCAATATTTCCCTTCATTGCAACTACAGGGCCAATGTCAGGCCCTGAAAAATAAATCCCTTAGTATTATCCTTCCTCCAGCAGATTTTACTGTCGGCACAACGCAGTTCGGCGGATAAAGTTCTCCTGGCGTTCACCAAGCCCAAATTCATCCATCAGACTGCCAGCTAAAGAAGCATGGCTCATCACTCCACATAACTTTTCCACATCTCCAGAGTCCTGCCTACTTTGCACCACTCCAACTGATGCTTCACATTTAATTTAAGGCTTGCACACAGCTGCTTAGCCATGGGAATCGTGCCATGAAACTTCCAGCTCTCGCTTTTTGTGCTGATGTTAATGCCAGGTGATTTTTGGAAATCAGCAGTTACTGAATCAGAAGAGTGTCAGCAACTTTTATGAACTATGCTCCCCAGCACTTGCCAATGGGTGAACCACATTTTTCAGCAATACCACTCAGAACTGACTGTGGAATATATAAGAGGGAAGAAATTTCATACACTGACCTGTTGCAAAGATGGCATCGTATTGCAGAATCACGCTCATATTCAGGAAACTCGTTGTAATGACCCGTTATTTTACAAATGTTTGTAAAGGCAGACTACATGACACGGTATTTGATGTCATAGCAATGGGACTGAATAAAAAACCTTGAATTTAATGATTAAGAGGTGTGTCCTAATGCTTTTGACCATACAGCGTAGATCATTAGATGCTTATTTGAAATGGACATAGCTAGTACAACGCTTGATTATAAAGCCAGCAGCACTAAACGCTAAGAACATCATATACATTATAAGTTAAACGCGAATTGAAAAAGAAACACAGTATAGCATAGCTATAGTTAACATAGAGTCTCAAGACGGTAGCGTAATAAAACACTGGTAGCCACTTTCTAGCTACAAATCCATACAAACAAGTTAGCTAACACGCCGGGCGGATAATGAAGCTCCCTAACAGTACTTACTTCAATTTAGGCATTTTTGCCTTTTCTTCATTTAATTCCAAGAGATTACAGGTTACCCAACGTTTAACATCTTAGCTTCAGCAAAGCTTACCACATAGCGTTTTCCAAGGACCGGTTGCGAAGGGCAACGGCGCACTCTTATGAAACATTACAACAAATGCATTGTGGGGTATGTAGTATATGTTGTCTCTTCGCTAGTCAGTTATTCGGCGCTATAGTATGCACAATATTTTGAGCTAATATGTATTTATATTAAGTCAGTTAAAACAGTATTTAGTCATTGCTAAATTTAAATAAAAAACTCACACAAATAGACAAACATTTTGAGACAATGATCGTCTTTACACTAGTTACGTTTCATTTGTCTTAACTATCAGGACTGTATCTGGACAAGGATAAGATACATAAAAATGTGTGTATACGCACCTCAAGACACAATGATATCTGATTCATCAACTGCTTTTATTCAAGGCATTAAATGTTAGTAAGCGCATATATCTGTCATATTACAGTGTTATGTCTAGAGTAAAGCGGATTTGTTAATATGCATCTTGCATTTCAAGCCTGCAACACATTCCAAAAAAGTTGGGATAGTAAAGCATTTACCATTCCCATTCCTACTCACAATGCTTAAAAGACTATTTGGTACAAAGGATAACAAGCAATGTCTTCTTTTCTCACATTCTTCTTGTAAACACATATTAAAATGTGCAACAGTACAGGGTTGTCTTGCTGCATTTTGTTGTTTCAAAATTCTCCACACATTCTCTATCTGAAACAGTTCAGTACAGCAGGTAGGCCAGTCGAGTACCCCTATAATTCTATTTCAGTCATCATGTAATGCCATAATGACCATGTACTTTGGTTACCTGGGTTGTCATAATCAAATTATCATAAAAAGACAAAGATCTAGCATAATAACTAATTAATTGAGACAATAACTCAAAATGTCTAAGGAAAGTAATTATGTAAATACTTAGGAAGTCAGAAATTAATCATAAAGAGTCAGATTTATGAGCTAGTAAGACATACTGTATATGTTTATGCACTCCTCAGTAATGTTAACAATATGATAAATCAGCAGAAGACACAGAGTTCGAGAAAATGATTAATTACACAACATAAGACAAAAGTAATGTATATGCACATAGTTCTACCTAATCTGTGTTCCAAAATAAGTAACTGATAAAATAATTGAATTACATACTTAAAAATAATGATATTGTCTGTATAGAACTGAAGGATGTAAAATAGAATGATACTACTAGTACTATCTACTACTAGTCATGCTATGCATGATTTATAAGTTTATGTAAAACACTGTACAATGCAAGCACTTAGGGATTAAGGTGTACTGTATTATCTTCACAGAGATAACCTGAAACTAGTCGTTGGAAACAAAAAATAAATACAGTCTGTTGAAGTATTATATGACTGAAGAGCGTGGTTAGCACTACCTCCTATTCATTCTGGTTTCATGACCCAGCTTTCAGTTGAATTTCCCTGAAAAAAAATGTCAGTCAAGGACCTTGACCGCATTTTACCTCTCTCACTTCACTTCTCCCTCAAACACAGACTTGCACACTGACTATACTGGCAGTTCTTGGGCAGTATTACCAGCGTTTTAAACTGACGAACACTGTGTACTTGCACTGATTTTGATGTTGGTGTTATATGTTATATTATATATGTTATATTATATGTTAAACCTGCCTTGTAGCTCCTGAGGTGGCCAAAGAGAAAGACATTTTTAATTTGTGCAGGTATTTTTTGTTGACGACTGCCTCAACTTTATAGCCAGGTATTTCAAAATGATTAACCACAGATATACAGACAATTTCTTTACAACCGATCCTCTAACAACAGATTAAACTCTTGAAGAAAGTTGTAGTTACTTGAATGGAATCTTAACCATTGGATGCCTTTCTATGCAACTACAGATCAAATTAAATTATAAGTATATTAACTAGGTATTAGATTAGAACACATTTGAATGGTATTATTTAGTAGTACATTTAATTCCAATCAGTAAATTGTGCCTTTAGTCTATTCTAATCTGCGTTTAATGTCATCTGACGACAGACATCCTGACATGTCTTCTATGGGCAAAGCTGCTTATTAATTAAATTCTCATAATATTTATTTATGATATTAAAACTATCAAAACAAATTTTTTCGTGTCTTAATAATTAATTGTATAATATTACTACCTTTAATGTCTTTAAATGAGGTGGCATACAATAGCATAATCCTTTATAATAACAAGACCAGTGAATATTTGCCACAGCATATTATTAAGGCATATTATTGCATCACAAATGATTCGATTTTTTTGTTTCATATAAAAACAATAAGGATGCACTCCAAAACATTTATATTCACTTTTTGATAGTCGTTTATTATCCAAAATACAATATCTACAGTTTCACATCATCATTTAATAATTTATATACTAAGAGAGAGCATGAATCACACAGAAAAATGTTAATGACTTCTCTGTCATTGGGACAGAGCAAAGCTCATAGACAGTATTTCTTTCACATAGATGACACAGTGGCCTAGCATTTTACAAGGTGATCTCGGATCTTGAAGCTGATGATCCCCAGGATTACAAGGGCAGGCAGGAAGGCATAGAGCAAGAGAAAGTCTTGGGTATAACGTGACAGGGCTCCTGGGTAACCTTGGTCTATAATAATATTGCCATCCTTTATAAAACATGTTCCTGGGACACCATCTGGTGGACCTGCATCAGAGCAAATGAGTGTCATATGGTAGGTAGGTAGACTTAGACTGTGGGTCATATCTGATTTGTGAATGAAGAAAAGACTCTTACTGCAGGTGAAGTTCAGGTTATAGAACTCAGTGACGATTAGGAGCTCACAGCCATATTTCTGGAAGGTGAGGTAGCTTAGCCACTGGAACACCAATGGCATCTGCTGATTACTTCTTTTCTCATAATAAAATAAATGAAATCATAATTACATTAGTTAGTTCAAAGGTCTATATCTAGTTCTAGTTTATATCTAGATCTTTGATTACAATATCACTTATGTTAGTCGAGAACTGTTTTTACTGGCCCTTCACGTAGAGGTCTAGCTTTCTGAATCAATTATTTGCTCAACAAAATTAATTTACATCACCGTTATAAATCATAAAAACTTTAAAGCGTCTACACTTTTACACGCCATGGCTTTTTACCTTTTAACCATAGAGTCACATGGAAGTATATTCTTGCTCTTTCTAAGTGGAAACATCTGGTATTGCTGCAGCATCATAAAGGTACCCAGTTCTCCAGCCGAAAACCGTCTTCCACTCATTAAGTATCCCAATATGTTCATGAAAATGATCATGATGGAAAAAACTATCTGAATGAGTTAATGCTGGCAATAGTTCTGTATTTGTTGTATGTCATACTAATCAGATACAGTTTTTTTTATGCAGGGCACTTTTTGTGTGATGTAACACTTATCAGAATATTTTTGATATAAACATAGATGTGCAGGTTTTTGAGTTCCATTGTTCTTTCAGTGGATGTTTGCTGTCAGAGAAATCCTGCATAGTGTACATATTTTGAAAATATTTGGGGGTTTGAACCATTAGACATTAGAGATTGCCTACTGAACATCACCATACCATTTTGAAACAGTTACTTATTTTGATTTAAAGCCTAAAACCAATATAATATTTTATGAGCTTATTTATTTTTAAAAAATCAGCTCATCCTGTAATTTAATACTTTATTAAACCACCTTTTGCTTTTATCACAGAAAATATTGTATATGGCTTCATTGTAAATGTTTGTATATTAGCATCTCTTAGCATTGTACAGTCTAATTTGGTCGTGAACTGCATTGGCTTTCTCCATTCCTAGTACATAAGACTTGCTTTTGGATTTAGGTCAGGGCAATGACTTGGGCATAAAAAGACTTATTATTTCCAGCTTAGTTTATTTAGGATCTTTTACTTGTGTTTTGACAACGTATTATATTGTGGTGATGAAATAATCAGCACACGTTTATTGTATCATAACTGTGTGAATTGCTACACCCTTAGATAATAGGGAGTTATAACTGATGACTCTAAGTAACCTACTAGGTGACAAATTATATGTAAACTAATATATAATTAAATAACAGGACCATATACTGTAAGGAATGTATAAATAAAGAAATTAGCAGTGGTAATGTCTTGAGTTAGTAATCAAGTAGTTCATAGAGTTCATGCCTCTACATTGCTAGGCTATCAACTTTTGGGTTCAAGGCCACTTTGTGAAGCAAGCCTGGTGATAAAAGAATGTATAATCATGAAAAAGGTGTTACCTGAGAAATCCAGAGCCCACCATAATTCCAGCTATGTTGAGTAAAGCCATTCCACTGTTGACCATGTTGGGGTCTTGAACCACCCCTAAGAGAACCAGTGTCAGGAGTTCCCCAATGATGTGAGGAACCAGGATGACAGCAGTAAAACATGTGAATCTCCAAGGATCTGGGTGCATACCTACAATCCTGGGATGCATAGTTGTACAGGCACATAGAATATAAAGACACTATGTTGCTCTGCAACTGTTGCTGAGAAAAAACATAACGTATGCATCTGTTTTATGATTATCTTTGCAGTCTTGCCCTATAGTTACCTAACCTATAAATACCCCCACTTGAACCTAATAACCTTAATTTTTCTCTTATAGAAGCTTATCAGGAAAACCTGTAGGTCAGTGAATTATAGTTGAGCTGTGTAACATTCATATCCACACATGGGATATACACATACACAAAATAACACAGACTCACCAATAAAGGAAGGAGGTGAAGATGACAACACTGATTATACTGAAGGGGAGGATGTGAATGATGTAGGCGAGGAACATTTGCCATTTCTGGTACAGTCCATCTTTACTCTCCTGATCAGCTATAGCTCTCAAAGAAGGGACTGTAAGGGGCACAGTATCAATATCATGCATGGTGTATTGTCACAGTATGTACCGGCATTCAATTCAGTTCTGGGTTCAAAATGGTCAAAACCATAACATAGTTAAACTGTGTTAAATTAAATGTGATGAAAGCTTTCGCAGACAAATCGGCCTTCTTCTGTTTAGAGAAGTGGGGATGCTTGATCCATCAAGGATTTTTTTTAAACACAGTGTAGCTCAATAAAATGGTATTTTTAGATGCTGGATGACAGGGAGGGATTTAAAGAACATGCCTGTTAGAAAACTGATATGTTGCCCATTCATTCGTTATTTTCCGCTTAATTCACACCGGAAACTCTGGCTGCAAGGGCAGGAACAACCCTATATGGGACGCCAATCGTAGGGCACACACACACACACACACAGTCACACACTAAGGGCCACTTTAGAGACACCAATTAAGCTAATGTCTTTGGACTGTAGGAGGAAACCAAAGTACCCAAAGTAAACCCACAAACAAATGGGGAGGACATGCAGACTTCACACATAAAGGACCCAGACCACTTCACCCTGAGATTGAACCCGGGACCTTTTTTCTGTGAGGCCGTGATGCTATCCACGAGCCACCATGCGGCCCAGGTCAAACATATTAAATGTAAATGGAAAAAAATAATCTTGTTTTCTTTCATTGATGAGCACTTTTTTGTTAGATACCTATTAGATAATTGTCATCATTAGAAGGTAAAGGCCAACATTCTTTGTAAATAGTACATCTTAAAGGCTTTACATAAAGATAACAGAATAAAAGTACTATTGCATACTATTGCACTTGAAGCTCTAATAAATCTATAGTAAATGACTCAATTAAAAGGTAAGAATGAAAGGGTAACTTACACAGTGCCACAGCATTCAGCATTCCAGTGTATGGCGATGCACCCATGCATTGGTATATGATCCCAATTCGGTCCTGCACTGCACCCTTAGTGACATCTATGTCAAGTTTCATAACAAAGAAGGCTACAAACATGCCATAAATTAGATTTTGAGAGAGACGCATAATAACACCCATCCTGTCCCGAGACAAGTTCCGTACTGTCCTCCTGGAGAAAGAGAAGTGGGCAAGAAAGAGAACATTCTCATTTTAAGAAAATATTCAAAATTGATCACAAGCAGTTATTGAATCCTTGAGCTGACCTAGCAAAGATACTGTACAAAATAAAATAGTGTACCTGAGAAGGACACCCAGCTTGGACATGCAACCTGGCGACTCTTTGCTTTTGAAGGGGATCATGGGTTTATCCGGACGCTGGCAGCTCTGTTCAATCCTCCACATCATGCTTTGATAAATATCAGACCTCCGAAATGCTGAAGTTACATCATGCATGCGCCTGTAAGTGGCGGCCTCTCTCTCACTACTGCGTGTGTCCACAGAGGTCAGATCCACTGGCAGTCAGAAACAGTTGGTCAGTTTTAACAGCAAGAGATTTTTTCTTCAGACTTGATTAATTTTCTTCAAGAGTGCATTAATAATATACACCACTTATGTTTGTTTGTTTGGTTGGCTTCTTGGATGCATTTGGCATCACTGGCCATCTCAGCGACATACACAAGGTTACATCCATACAGAAGTTCATCTAGTATATATATATATATAAACAAATCAATGCCAATTTAAAGTAATCACCCTAATTTGCATGTCTTTGGACTGTGGGGGGAAGCCAGAGTAAACCCACCCAGGCATGAGGAGGACATGCAGAATCCACACAGAAAGAACCCAGGTCACTTCACGCTAGGATTGAATCCCGAACCTTCTTGCTGTGAGGCAGTGGTGCTAACCACCACTTATGTCGAATGCAACATATAGTGTTGCTACAGCCTCAGCAACCCACATTTAATCCTATCTCTAGTTATTGTCTGTGTGGAGTTTGGCATGTTTTAATATGTCTGCATGATTTGAATATTTTAAGCCAAACAAGGGATTAATATCTGGTTATAGAAGATTAGCTTTAGATCTGTCCCCAAAATGTTTTTTTAACAAAATTATACAAAACTAACTACAATATAGTTTTACACATAACATGTAAAAAAAATCTAGGTGTACTAGGAGTATCTTCAATGATTGGCTGTATCTGAGTGAGGAAAGGCTGGTCAAGAGATACTGGCAGATATGGCAGTGTCCTGTTTTTTTCCATGGAAAGGCATCAATCCTGTGCTGTGCCAACCAGAAAAGTGGGGAGAAAAGGGTAAACTGAACTGCAATGACACTGTCTAGAACTTCTTTAGGTCATGGAAACTTACAGGATATACACTGCTCAAAAAATTTAGCGACCACTTAAACAACACAATGTAACTCCAAGTGTTCCCTCTATTTTTTTGAGCAGTATATATTACTGTAACCTGTAAGAGATTTGTTTTTGTGGATGGAAAGCTAAAAATGCAATAACACAATGTCTGTTAGGAAGTACATTAAAACTAAAATACCATAGAGATCAAATGGGTTGCAGTATTCTGGACATTCATAACCGCAACTGCTGAAGAAATCCACCATCTCCTCTGGTTCTCCACAGAACACCATCTCTCCACAACTCATGATAGCTATTCTGTTAAAGACCTGCAAGACGATACAGAAAGAAATATGATGAAAACTTGGATAATCACCTTAAACATAAGCACAATCTAATGTACTATATTATTAGTTACTTACTCTAAAAAGCTCTGATCGGGGCTGATGGATGGTCACAATAACGATACGATCCCTCCTAGCGAGCTCTGCTAGCAGAACCACAATCTGATTGGCTGTCATGCTGTCCAGACCTGTAGTTGGTTCATCTAAAAGGATCACCTCTGTAATGACATAGGGTATAAAAACATAAGCAACTTTTCGTGATCCCACTTTGTGTCCTCTATAAGAAGCTTTAAGATTAGTCTCATGTGACTCATTATTTCATCCAGTTAATAGAACTGTTTTGTCTTAAGTTGGAGGCAAATATAATTGCATGAGATTAATCTATTTCTTGCTTGATTGGAGAAGGAAAGGCTTCATAATTGGAACTGCTTTTATTTAGTTAAGAATAGTCTAGCTAATCCTTGGTGCAATGTCCCAGGATGCCGCGCAGGCGTGAGGAGCTAGATAAAATGCCCCAGAGGTACCATCATGGAGAACAGTTTAATTCCATGTACTCTCATATTTGAAAGTTTGTGAACTCTTTAGAATTAAGTCCTAAAAGTAAAACTTTTGAGAACTTAACTCAAGAAGTGAGACAATGATGCTATTTTTAGAAATGTATTTAATGAGAAAAGTGATCTAATATTACATATATGTGAGTGTTATATGTATATATGTGTTATATGTATATAACATATATTACATATATGTTATGTTGAGGCATTCTGCTAAATAAAAAATAAAACAAGTTCCCCCCATTAATTTGCTCTCAATATCCTATTGAGAAAGTGAAAACAGAACTGAATTTTGGAAAAGGAAAATACAATTCTGGCTGAGCTCCAAATATGCTGTATGCAGGTGTTAGAAACGGCAGAAAACACCTTCTTTTTAGTGTCATTTCCTAAGGCTTCAGTCTGACTACTCTGCTATTAAGTCCAGATTGGTGGAGAGGTGCAATAAGGATTTATGGGGTTCTTGGTCAACTTTCTTATCAAAATTACTTTGATAAGTATACTTTTGTAACCCAATTACTTAGTTTGGTAAGTCCTTGTTGTTCCAGAGTAGGAAGGCTACTGTGTTCTTGGGAACTTTTAGAGCAGCAGAATAGTCTTTGCCTCCACACATTCCTGTCTCTGAGCCCTTTGGCAGCTTTTTCATTCACAAGGCTTGGTTTTTGCTATGATATGCGTGGTTACCTGTGAGACCTTATATGGACAGGTGTGTGTCTTTCCAAATCATGTCCAAATGAAGTCAACACAATTCACTCCCATTGAGGTGTAGAATCATCTCAAAGTTGATTCAGAAAAAAGGGACCGACCTAGTTTTTATCAGGTGTTGGGAGCAGTGGTTCTAAGGTCACATACCATGAACAGGCACTGGACAGCCCAGACAGACCAACAATACAAAGGATTGTTTGAACCACTGGCATAAATGCTTCCTTTTAACTGTACAATTTTCCCCAGTAAATATCCTTTTATTCTATTCTTGTAATTACTAAGATATACTATCATTACACTGACACTGATAAACTTTCAATCGATTCCAACAGCTTGCTCTTGGTAAGTTATTATTTTTTCGTTAGTAAGTGTATTCACAGCCATACACCAGAGTGTACTCTCAGTACACTCATCACCAGATCCTGAAAACAAAGGTTCACATGCTTTTTCTGGAAATCCAAATCCAGTTTTATAATCCACATATCTTAATGTATGGTAGCAATTACAGAATATGATGAATACCAACACACCTTATTCTACTTAATAAAATACTAATTAAGTGATCACCTAAAACAAATCTTATTTACTGAGGGAATGGGAAAAGTACAACACATGAAAACCTTGTTCTTTTGTTTTATTAATTGTACAGGTATACCCATTAAAGTCAGCATTACATCCATTGAACAGAGCATTGAACGGATATTACAATATAGTCACATAGTAGTTTAGAAACTTTGCACATAGTGTTTTATTTTTAATGATTAAAAACATTTAGTACTTTACTGTATGGTACAGTTTTTATTGTTTTAAAACAGTTGAAACAGTTACCAATAAAGACAATCAAAGGAATGTAGCCTTGTTTTCTGCCTTCCAGTGTTATAAGAGTTTCTTGTACTATATTTATGTCATTCAGACATGAGTTACATTTATAAAGGATAGATTTTTATTTCCTACCCTAATTCTTAAGGCCTCAGATGTCAAAGCAAGCGGATGTTGATCAGACAGATGTTAAGAATCACAGTTGTATTATTAATTGAAGTCTAAAAAGACTGCACCTGCTTCGATATTTTGATCAGTTACCATTTACATATATAAATATGTATATAATAAATATATCTCTAATATGTATATTATACTTGGAATTTGTCAGTAATTTATAGAATTGAAATACCATTTCACTTTAGAATTGTGTATTAAGATTGTACACTGGTGAACGGGTCTTGGGTACTCACTGGGGTCCTGAAGCAGCTGACTAGCGATAGACACCCTTCTCCTCTCACCTCCTGAGATACCTGGGAAGACTCTGCCACCAATCACAGTGTGAGCCACGTGGCTTAGGCTCAGTTCAGCCATAACCGCAGCCACCTAGCAAAAATTCATGCACTGCTGAGTCTAAATGGTTCTAAATGGTTATACTGCACAAAGAGCAACAAATGGCACTGAACCCTGTCTTAATGAAAGCATTAAGGGACTCACCTTCTTGCGGATGACCTCAACAGAGTGCTGCTTCAGAGCCAGTTGAGCCGTGAATGTCAATGTCTCCTCCACTGTCAGATAGCTCAGGAGATTGTCACTCTGAGAAGCAGGAAGAAAGAGATAGTGACCATTAGAGAAGAATAGAAGGAAGATGTTTTCAATCACACAGGTGTGAAAATACAGCATAACAGTACAGTTCGTATAACAGTACGATCACATATGCTACGTACACTAAATAATTCTTAACATCAATAATCTTAGAAGAGTTCTTCTTTGTTGGTGTGTATGGTGTGTACAGTGCATGCTCAGCAATTAACTCTTCACAATAAAGCAATTCAGTTAATTAACAATCATGTGGCAGCAATGCAATGTATAAAATCATGAAGATACAGGACAGCAACTTCAGGTTACATCAACAATCAGAACAGGGAAAATGTCAATCTCAGCACACTGAGTATTCCCACAACTGCTGATTTCTGAGTATTTTCACACACAGCAGTCTCTAGAGTTTACTCAGATTGGTGTTCAGAAGAAACATTCAGAGAGAGAGAGAGCCATTTCCATGGACAAAAAGCCACTAAAATTGTATACAACTGTGAGCAGAAAATCATCTCAGAATGTACAACATTCTAAGAACAAACCCACAGGCTGAACTTTTTTTCTGTATTTAGTGAATATCAACAATCCATTCAAACAGAATAATTTGGGCCTTTTTCTACATGCCTAAATAAAACGCCTACAAATTATCAAAAATGATTATTATGTTTTTACATAAACAATTTAAACAGATATAATGGATGTTGTTGGTTGTTCATTAAATACATTTGCTTCCAAACATTAGATTGCCTTAGTATGATTTAGAATACATTAAAAATGAATAATTATGTCACTCCACCGGTCTTGACTACATTTTAATTTGATTTATTAAAATATTTTTTATGACGAATCATAAATATTAAAAAAAGAAACATTGACAAATTTCTTAGTATTGATTCCATTGCTTCACAAGTTTTTCAAAATCTGATAATCCATGTTCTACCAGTATGATTTCACAGTCATTTGCTTTCGCTGTTTGTTAAGGTAAGGTACAACAAAAAAAATTAATTGTTCACTTTCTGGTAAGTCCTTTATCTTAAATTATTTAATTAACTTAACGACATGTTAGTTATATAATACTGTTTGGTGCTTGGGAGACTGGTCATAAACATTATCTAATACAATTGAGATCTTAGTTGAAACACCAGAACTCTTTGACTCTACAAATTAAATTGGAATTTTAACATTATTATTATTTAACATTTTGTTTTTTTTTTACAGTTTTACTTTTAACATTACCTAACAAGTTAACTGTCTATTACAAAATCTCACTTTATCACTACATCTTTTGATAGTTTATAACTACATCTTTTGATGTCTAAATAAATTTTGGATCATAACGTGAAATTTTAAATGAATGCATGAATACAGAATGCATTCCATTTTAAATAAATTCACTGTAAAGGTGATTTGTCACTTTATATTGTTTTCATTTTAATAAGAAATTGCAGTTTGGCATGAATGATTGTTTCTCCTATTTGTATTGCAGGAGTCTGGAAACAATATAAAGCTGTGTCTGTGTATGTGTGTGTGTGTGTGTGTGTGGGTGCATGTGGTGAGGGTGCTCAGAAATATTCTTTTCTACAAAATAGGGTTGGGTTTGGGAACCACTGCACTAGAAGAATGTAGATTTAATTGATCACTTTGACAGTCCTATATTTGGTGTAACAAGAAGCTAAATGTCCTGTTGTACCCCACATATCCTGATCAGGGTTATAGAGAACTAACATTGGGTGCAGACACCCTGAACAGGGTCCAACTCCATTCCAGTGTTCTGGTAGCACATCATCTGAACCTAACAGAACCTAACTAAGTCCCACTCAGGATTCAAACCCAGGCCCTCTAGTCTCAAGCTACCACGGCAGCTGGGATAAATTTATTTAATCATTGTCTCATTAGAAACACTGAAGGGTACTATAAGATAATGTTCTTAGAGTGAGATGAATTCTTAAGCCTCTCTGTGTTATTAATGATTTCAAGCCTTAATATCACCTCCTAAGTTTTAGAGAATGAAATGAATGATTGGATTAGCTTACATCACCCCAGAGCCCCAAGGATGTTATCTGTAACAATGTAAGAGATTACTCCAAATGACTGCAGTCTCTTCACGATGTTTTAATTTCATAGTGGATACACTTGAATAGGTTAGAGGAAGATTATGAAGTGCATCTCATTTAGCTCTGTGTCCTTCAGTCTTAACTTTATTGAGGGTGTAAAAAATTATAGGGCTAAACTTGTAGACTTAAACTCTAGTAACCCCAACATTACAACTTTCTTACAGTAAGCTGAATGTTCAAAGGTTAAACAGCAGCATACACATTTCTATACTACACACACAGACGTACTGCTAACCTGAAGCACATAGGAGAAACAGTCCTGAAACTGGGCTTGCTTGACTTTCCTTCCGTTAACAAAAACTTCCCCAACGAGGGTGCCACGTTTTCCAATCCGACCAGCAATAGTGTCCAACAGAGTGGTCTTTCCAGAGCCTGTGGACAGACACAAAGAATTTTAGAAACATAACTGGTTTATCTGAAACTATGAATAAAATACAGATATGTAAAAATGTAAGAGACCACTGCAAAATTATCTGGTTTTACTGTTTGTAGGTACTGTATATGTTTGAGCAATATGGAACATTTTAGATTTATTCTATACATTCATAAATCAAATTCCAAATAAAATGATTTATTTGCAGCAATGACAAGTCACAATGTTTCCACTGCATAAGCCATTTGGTGTCTATGTCATGGTGTTGTTAGAAATGTATAGTTATTTATTTAATAATACACATGCTAGAATTTACCCGAATTCCCCAAGATGCCCATTATTTGGCCACTGTCCACATGAAAGGACACCTCATTCAGGATCTGTCGAGTCCATTTTTTTCTGTAGGATGCAAGATCCCACCAGGGTCCTACATGCTCACTGACACAAAAAGACGTCATCAAGTCATGCTTGTTCATTATTTTAAAATAAAAGCACACATAGTAAGCATAAGACTGATAATAATGTAATTCAATTTTAAGACATTTGAACAATTTTTTGAATTAAACGGATTAGTCAATGGGTTACACTTTGCCAGGATTTTTACACTACACATTATTGCAGTGACAAGAAAAGAAATAAGTTACAAATAATGTTTATGTTTTATTTACTGGAGCAAGAGTATTATGACAGTGAATCTTATACTGTCATGCAGGTCTTAATCCATTCCAACTAATCTCACCATGCTAAACCACTTGGTCTCCCAGAGTAATACAGCTCAGAAAAAAAAGTTTGTAAACTGTATGTGTGAAAACCTGTATGTGTTTAAATTAATTTTATTCTATAATCTACATAAAACAAATAAATACAAATTTCAACCAAAAATATTTATTTTTGCGATTGCAAGAGCCTTAATTTGCTGTAATTGACAACTGATCAAAATAACAAAGATGCTGTGTTTTCAGACCTACCTCAATAATACAAATAATAATACAAAGTAAACAAGTTTCTATTTATTTTCATCTCAACAATACTAATGTTATAATTAAGGAGAAAGTTTAGAAGTAAGTTTAGAAATTTGTATTTTAATTCCAACTTTCATGTGTCTTGTACATTGCCTAAATAAATAAGATTAGGCTCGGGTGATCAGGTGTGTTGGAATTAATTACATACTGGAAATTAATTGTTGTTGATATGTTGATTTTAAGAAAATCCAAAGTGGTTTCTTACTTTTTTTTTACAGAGCTGTTTAAGCTATTAGAGATTTTCTAACTATTTTTATTATCTTTAGCCAGTATATTTAACTACCTGTGCATTTCAGAATACAATGAGATATTCTTATTGTTGTATTATTATATTTTATTACAGTACAATATTAATGTGCTTCGAATGGACCTGGCTCTCTATTACATCAAGGAAATGCTGTCACTCTGAGGCCTCTTGAGCCTTAAGATCATCATCTTCTCTGGTACTCCTTCTGTTGCACTTTAACTTGGATATTAGAGGAGCATCATGATGGTGGCTTGTTTTAGAACCAAACTGCAAAAAACTATTTTTATTCCTTGGCCTTTGACAGTAGCTCAGACGTGTCATTGCTGTGACGTGCATGGCGTATGGCTTGTCTCTTTTTATAGTATTTACATGGTTTCTTAATAAGATCCTTCATGCTCCTTTTAATTCATTTTTGAAAAGCGCTTTGGTGAACATATCTTTTTAAATGTACTATATAAACAGAATAAAATGATAACAATGAAACAATCACAACCAAATAAAAAAATAAAACCTGACCAAATAAAAAAATAAACGTGCTTACTGTTTACTGTTACTGCTTAAAATGTACACAATTCAGAAAGATTTTAAGCATCTGTCAGATTTAATGTAAAAACAATAGAGATATTTAAAGCATTTATAGTCTCGTATTACTCAAATCTCAAAACAGCTTTCTTACCTGACCGTGTAGGACACATTGCTCACACTGAGACTACTGGATGGCTGATTTTGCTCAGTGAGCACAGGGATTTGATCGGCAGTCCTCTTTTCAGGAACAAACCTGTACGACTCTTCAGAGTCATGTCTCTGGCTGTTGGACTGCATGGAATAAGAGTTCCACTGTCAGCTCTTTCACAGCAGTATATGTAGTCTCTCACAGACAGTCAGCGTGTCTGTAACTTCAGGTTCACTGTCTGCACATTCATTTCAGCACACCCTGGATGGGAACCTTCAACAGAAGTGCTTATCAGTGGACCTTTGGCCAGTGCTGCATATAGAACAGGCTCTGGCGGTGCCACCTCTCTACAGCAGTTCAACCGAGCGGAGAGATCAGCAGCTCCTTCCTCAGGTTTTTACTTTACATTAGGGGGTCTCTGACCCCAGTCCAGTAACTCAACTGCTCCCAAAAACCTAGAAGCCATGTGTGACCAGAGTGTCTTTGATTCTGAAAGCTGCCTCGCCCTCCAAGAACTGGTAGAAGGCACGGTGAGTGATGACCAGAAAGGTAAAATTAGGATAGGTAAACAATCTACACAGGACTCTATGACACTATAATATGTGAAGTTTTGCAAATAATATAGCTATTCTTCTCTTTATTGTAATTTTCTTTCTTGCTATTGATTTAACTGGAAATGTCGCTGGAATTCATAAAGCTCTGAATTACGTAATGAGAATTTGTGCCATTATTTGAACGGACCCTGATCTAGGCAAAGTGTCAATATTGACAGCTTGCCTTCTGGCAGCATATAAA
>JAUZST010048857.1:0-25181 GCA_034779995.1 Parotocinclus haroldoi | reverse complement strand
TCTCTCTCTCTCTCTCTCTCTCTCTCTCTCTCTCTCTCTCTTTCTCTCTCTTTCTCTCTCTCTCTCTCTCTCTCTCTCTCTCTCTCTCACTCTCTCCTTTCTTGTGGTGAGCAGAATGTCAGCTGTTGATTTGTTGTTTTGCTGGTGTTTGTTTTCTCTTGATTCCTCCAGTGTGTAACTCAGAATCAGGTTTTATTGGCTTCACACATACAAGGCAAGGACTTTGGGCTTTGGGCTACAGTAGCTCACAGTGCACAGTAAATGTAAAAAATAATGCAATGTTTCTTACATTTTACTTTTATTTCATTTCAGATCGTATAAATCTTTCATGTTTATTTTCTAATCAACTTAATTTTATCTGTTAGTAAATGTGCATTCCTACATTTTAGGAACACATGACTGTCCCTGGAAATGATGTCGTCCTGAAGGAAGTTTATGTTGCTCTAAAATCTCAATGTACTTTTCTGCATTAATGCTGCATCACAGAAATGTAAATGACCTTTACCAATGGTCCGAACCTGACCCCATTCCATAACAGAGTCTGGCTTTTGGACTTGTTTCTCATAACAGTCTGGATGTTCCATTTCTTCCAAAAAAAATCTGAAAACTTAATTGTGAGCGATAAACATAAATTTGTTTTGACATCAAGCGGTCACAGCTATAAAACACCATCTGGGTCATGTGAATCAGAACAGAATGAAGAAATGTACAGTAGACTACAAGCTAGGTGCCAAAAGAAAAATATTATTCAAAAAGACTTGCACGTAATTTATATTCAGAGGTCAAATCGTCCAAAAACTAAACCAAAAACAAATTATCTGTCCTTTATTATGCCATATAGGCATCTGGGGGCAGCCCACCACCCCGTGACCTTGGTTTGAGTCCAGACAGCTGTGTTGCTATTTTCCATTTAATTATATTTATTACTTTTTATTATAGTCTATGCGTTACATTTTATGTATTATGCTTTCTTTGGATATGTTTTTGCTTTTAATTTTTATATTTACCGTCTGTTTATGTAAACTCTTACTTTAAACATATGAATTAGGTAATTAACTTTAATTTTAATTCTGATAAAAAATGTAGGCTTTCCAAGGAGCTCATGTTAGTTTTTAAGTCTCAGTTCTAGGGATTTTCCTTTCCACTGTCGTTTCCCCTGGGTTTGCTCAGTTTGGACAAAAATGTGCCCGACTCGACTGGGAACGTTAAGTAGGCCTTTGTGAATAAAAACGGTAATACATGCCTCATATTTATTACTTTAAAGCAAGACAATGAAATTGGACACAAGATATCACGTTATTTTAGTATGCGGTTCAACAGAAAGGCGATGTTTCCCGTAATTCTCATCCACCTCATTGTTTTCGGCCGCATCCCAAACTGTTAAAATAGTAACACCAGCGTCCAGTGGGTAGTAATTTGCCGTAACTCTGTGATTTGTCTATTGAGGATAAACTGTAACATAGATTTTCTTAAGATGATACTCGAGAAATGCTTACGTTTTTCCGAGGACTGCACTACAGGACATTATTATGAACATCTTTTTGTTTCTCTCAAGAACCATTTTTTTCTTAAGAAAGCTTTCGTAAATCTGACCCCAGGAGTGTAACCATGACGACAATCAACATTGTTCCCAGCAAGCACATGAAGTTATAAAGACGTTTAAACCATGCTACCATGTCAGTCCACTCTTGCACGTGTGGTGGACGTAAACATTTTTATTTTATCTTATTTATATTTTATTTATTGTATTTGGTCTTTTGAATATATATAGACGTCTTCCTGATGTGTCTTTGCTCAGGGGGTTGTTATACGGAATCACAAAAGCTTATTTAAGCTTTTTAAAGAAAAAAAATCCTGTGATGTTTTTAAGAACGTTCTTAAATGCAATTTGTGAGAAGTACTCAAATGTGATAATTTTCCTAATTTTATTTGAAAAGATTCAGTTATTTAATTGATTAAATTGTTATTAAATGATACATTAAAATGGATCTGCCTCATCTTCAAGACTCCTTTGTGGATTTTCTTCTCTCGCCAAAGTCCACAAAACATCCATCTAACTTCCATCTTTGCCATAAACGTGACATAAAAAATAGATTTGAAGAAAGACCTTCACTTAAAAGGTTTTTAAATGTTGCCTTCTTTATTTCTTAACCTTCTGACAGCCTCAGACTCGTTAAGATAAGCCAGAGAATTGCTTTGAAGAACATTCTTATGAAGTTTTGTACTTATGGAAGAATTTGTGAATACTACACGTTTCTTAAGAAAAGAGAGAGAAAACAGAACATTCTTTAAGAAGATGTTTGAAGAATATTTTTTGTAACTTTATTTTTAAGAATGAATTTTCGTGAAGAAGATTTCCAGGAATCTGATCCCTGAAGTAACAGGACTGCAGAAGATCAGCTCAGACACTGAGGTCATGCTGATGGTCACAGATTGGATAAGGTTCAGAGGTGACCCCAGACGAGGTCGACAGGGTGTTATCTGGCCTAAGGGTCATAGAGGTGCCTCTTCCCTACCTGATTAGATCTTTGTCTGGAGGAATGTGTGTTTGGTGACTGATCACAGGCTTGGGCGTTCCTGCTAAACATCTAATGAGTCATGAGGGTGAACTTCTGTTCATAGACATCTATCAGCATGCACACACACACACACACACACACACACGCTAACCATAACCTTAACCTCAGTAAGTTAGAGCAAACCTTCATGCTCTTTTTAGTCTCTAAAACAAAAGGTTTTTTTTACACAGCATTCAGTCCCATGCAGTTATGGTTTCCATCAGTGTATTTGTAGTTCATTTACTGATCCCGGTGGGGGGTCCATCTAATTCCTGGAACAGTGGGTGTGTGGGCCACGGCTTGGACATTTATACTAGAGCTTACTGGAGCTGGAGGCCCTGGTCCAGACCTCTAGGAAAGCCTGAGAGTGCATATATGCTGCTTTTGACATAGATTAAAGCTCATGAAGCTCAGAGGTAAGACCCAGCCCCTGAGGACCTGAATTCGAGTCCTAGGAAGCAGAATGGGTCGTGCAAAGACATCCAGGTAAAACCCTGATTATTTTGTTTGTTTGCTGTTTTTTGCAGAGATTAAAGCGTCATTGAGATGGGAATAAACAACAGACCAGATAAAGGCAGCCATAATTAAGATTACTAGTTTGATTCACAGGCCTTGTGGACAAAAGTATTAAGATACCTCCACTTTAGAACTTTTAAAGTAAAGTTTTTATGGTCTCCCATTTTAAACCCATAGGCAAGTTTATGCATCCTCTTCTCTTCTGGGATCTACAAGGTTATATACCGATGTTGGATGAGAGACCCTGGCTCTAGTTCAAAGTAACTTTCAAACTCAGATTTACTTGGAAGGAATGTATCAGAGTGCCTGATAGAGAAATGTGAATGGTCAATCCACATAACTCCTTTCTATTGCTCCAGAGTCCAGTGACAGTGTGCTTTACACCACTCTGTCTTGGTCATGTAAGGCTTGCAGGCAGTTGCTCGACTACAAAGCTCCTAGTGGCCAGTTGACGGTGTAGTCGCAGAGCGTCAGTCAGTGCATCTGTTATGGACTATGGTCCTCAGTGCTGGCCGGCCCTGATCTGTAACCTGTGTAACCCTGGTCCACTTTTCCAGAGAACACTGCATGTGTGTTTAAACTCGCCTTTGTAGTGTTCTTCCTGACGCAGTTCTCACGCACCTCTCCTAAGTTCCAGCTTCCGACCCATGACGTGACCTGGGTTGTTTCAATATTTATACAGCGCTGTATTTTAGGGGAGTGGGCAGGTCATTTGGGGTGGCACTTTAAAGCAGTGGAAAAAGGCCGGCACTCTCGTGCAGAGCATTTGAGCATGTGCATCAGCTGTGAGCGAGTCGGCTTGTTTCCGTAGATGAGACCCTTTTTTTCCCATCAAGCTGTCCAAGTTTCTTTTTTCTTGCTGTGCCCCATAAAAACAGAACATAAACACGGCAGCTTCCTGAGCCAGCCTCTTAAACTGGCATGGAAATTTTATGTCCGGTCTGTTTATACGTTAGCCGGGACCTATTTGTCTCCAACGCGTTGAGGGTTAAGAGCAATCCCGAGTCGATGCGTAATTATTTGCTAGCTTGAGCCGCTGCCTGAGACGTTGCTGACATTTTAGGCGAAGCCAGTAAGAAGATCTAGCTCTCCATATTGAGTGCAAATGTGTTTCATTACCTAACCGCACAAAGAAAAGGTCTTCTACCCCCGCTGAAATCAGCCCGGGGGCCAAACGCTGTGTTTCCCTCTGTGTAAGTGGCCCAGAGCTTTGATTCCTCACCACATATTGAGCATTTTCCATCGCGAGCCTGTAATTACACCGATTTATCCGGAAGCAGTTTCCAGCGGTTTGCCCTTTATTCTGCTTTTAAAAAACACTCGAACACACACCTTCTTCGCACCTTATCTTAATTATTGCTGACTTTGTGGGTGTAGTAATCACCCAAACCTACTTAACAAGGATTCAGGAGACCGTACACACACCGGCCACATAATTACTGTGCTCACAGAGAGGCACACATGGACCAACAACAATACTCAGGTAGGCTGCGGGGTTTAAACGATGCTCAGTTGGTCCAAAGTGTGCAAGAAATACCCTCACATCATTACACCACTGACAGGAGGGGCACCGGGTGTGATCTTCTGCTCCTGTAGGCCATCTGCTTCATGGTTCAGATCTAGTGGTTATATGAGTATGTGCTATCTTTCAATCAGTTTGAAGTAGTCTGCATTCTTCTCTGTCTTTACCGAATAGTTTCGCTGTTTTGGATTATTTTCTGTTAAAGCCTAGAGGTGGCACTGTGGGTAAAAATCCATCGTAAATCAGTCACGTAAATCACCTTTCTAACCTATAGACACCATTACAGGATGCTCTACCAGTCCAACACCGTTTGAAGACCCATCTATTCCGCACTTACCTCAAGTAACTCCCCACCATTCTCTTTCTCTCTCTTTCTCGCAAAAAAAAAAAATCAAAGCACAACCCTAACAGTTTTATAAGTGTATTCTTTTTCTAGATTTATAGATTTCTGATTATTAGGCATAGATTGTTTCTGATGTCTTAAAGCACTTTTGTACATTTACATTTATAGGATTTAGCAGACACCCTTATCCAGAGTGACTTACAACTACTACAGTTTTACAGTTCGAACAATTGTGGGTTAAGGGCCTTGCTCAGAGACCCAACTGTGGCAGAGGTGACAATTTCAACTCTGGACCTTCTGGTCCCTAGTCCAGTACCTTAACCATAGGCTACCACAGTCCCAAGTGTAAGTTGCTCTGGATAAGGGCATCTTATAATGCCCTAAATACTATAAATGTAAATACAATTAAAACTGGTGCCTTATTGGGAAACAAAACTAAATATAAGTTTGAAATCGCTACCAAAAGTTGTTAAAAAAAGTTAACAACTCACAAAAGTTTTGAAAAAGGTTAGTTTTTTTCCTAAAGTTACTAATCTACTACAAAGCTTACTGCATTTCTAAAAGGGTCCTGAGCGCCGAAAAAGCCATAACATGTTCCTTTACCGACTTGCCAAAAAAGTTTATGATTTTCTAAAGATGTTAATGAGCTCTTGAAAAGCCACTGATTACTACTGCATTCCTTAAAATAGCTACCATGTTCCTGAATAAGAAAAGCTACAAAATTCCTAAGATGGTTATTCCTATAGTGTCACAGAAAAATGTTTTTAAAATCACTACTCTTCTTCAAAGAGTGTTTTTTTCTATTTGTTTCCATTCTCTGTTAAACCCTAGAGGTGGTGCTGTGGGTGAAAGTCATAGCAAATGAGCAGTTTTTGGGCCACCGTGCCACATTCAAAGTCACGTAACTTCTTTAAAGCCATTTCTTTAGTTTTCTATTTGTACAGAATCGTGTAAACTGTGAAAGTCTGAGAGTCCAGTCCAGCATATAGCAGGGTGTGAGGTCGGTGTGTTGGGTCGGGCTTTTTTAAAAATGTCTGTCGCCTTCCTCCCCTGCTCCCCTGAACTTATTAAAGAAAAGCATGATCTGGAAACAAAGGGCTGCCTGATACATCTGTCTTTCTGGACACCCTGGTGCCATGCAGTCTTGCAACTGTTTTCTCAGCGCTTGGTCTGGTTTACCACAAATGTTCCTGCGAGTGAGGAGTCAGTGGCCCAGTCAGAGACCTGACACAGGGATCTTCTATTGACTCATGAATGGGACTACAAGCAGTTTCCGTTTGCGAATGTAGAAAACAGATGCTTTGTTCGACTAGTGCGAGAGAGTGGTTTAGTTCCACTGCAGAAGGAGGGTCAGAGGATCTGTTTACATAAACTATTTATATCGTCTATTACTGAAACTGAAACTGCATGGAATCCTGAGAAAAAAGCTGGACATCAAAACGTTTGGCAGGTTCATCCATAGATTTGAATTTTAAACGTGTTTTCAACAAATCCAAGAGCAATCGAGGGAATAAAGGATTTGTGAAACTGTGTAGTTCCTGAGACCAAGATAAATGAGTTCGAGCTCATGTATAATGATGGTATTTTCCATACAATGTGATTTGGATATTTTACCTGCCCTCTTTGCAAACATCCTCCGACTGTAGCTGTGCAGCATTCATGTGCTGTTTCAAAGAAAAGTGTTCTTTAAGATCGTTCCTAGAGTTCCTAGATAAAGTTTGAAGTTATCAAGCTCTTATATTGAGTTTATATATTATATTGTATTACATTACATTACATTATATTATGTTATATTATATTATATTGAGCATTCCTTTAAAAAGTCTTTGAGTCTAAAAAATACAGATTCCCTAAAAAGTCAGTTCCTAAAATTTTTAAAAAATAATTTGGTCAATTTCTAAAAATGTTATAGAATTCTTTAGTGTTTTTCTAAGAAAGTTACTGAGTACCCAAAAAAGGCTCCCGAGTTCCTGAATAAACAATTACTTGAATTCCTGAAGAGTTATTGAGTTCCTAAAAATGTAAAAAGATATATATATTTAAAATTTCTGATTTCCTAAAAAGTTGTCAAGTTTAAAGAATTCTTTAAAAAGTTATTGATTTTATTAAAAGGTTGTGTACCTAAACAATAGGTGACTGAAAACTAAAGAGTTCCTAAAAAGTTTAAATATTTCCTGAGTTTTGTAAAAAAAAAAAAAAAAAAAAAAAAAATTCCTTGCATCTCTCCTGCTTTCCATAAAAAGTTCTACATGTTTTCGCTTCATTCAGTGGGAATAGTTCCTGAATAATTTGGAGTTTTTATTTTCTTATAAAAGTTGTTGTAGTTGTGGTTCCTGGACAGTTCCTTATCTCGGACCTCGAGTGAACACATGCTGTAAGCTCATGCTCTTTTACATAGCTTTTGGGAGGCTGAAGATGTTCCTTTTGCTGGAATGATTTGATTGAGTTCTCTTCTCACCACTCTTCTTTTGAAGTGTGTTAATGTAGAAGTATGAATTGGTGGGTTTGTATCCTCTCTGATGGAGAATGTTTGTTATTCATAGGGATTTCTTTCGGCTCGTGGCCTCCACACCTGACGTGTCTGGGCTTGCTGAATGGCACGGCTTCACCCTCTTATCTCTGCCTGTCATCACAACCCTCTTGTCCCTCTCTGCCCTGCCCACTCCTTGCCTGCTCCCTGCCCGCCCGGTGGTCTTGATCTCCAGCGCCGTGAACAAAGCTCCACTTGTGAACCTCTGAGGTTCTTTCATCAGCCTCAGAATGAGTGACCGGCTCTTTGGAGAGGTGAGGGGCAGCTCTGAAAGAAGTAAACCAAGCACTGATTTCACAGGCCTAAAAACTTCAGGGAAGTTTAGATTCAAGTTTGTTAAGACTATTAGGACTGAAGTTGAGTAAAAGTAAAGGCAGATGCAGCTGACACAAGCTGTTCTGTTCTTATAACCCACAAAGAGGCACACCAAAAACAGAATATAAAATCTGCACTGCATACTTAGGTGGAAGATCTTCCTACAAATTAAGTGTAATTTCTTTATGCTCAGTCTTACAGTCCAAACAATTGTGGGTTAAGGGCCTTGATCAAGGACCCATCAGTGGAAGCTTTGCAGAGATGGGATTTGTAGGTCTGGATCGATATGAAAATGGATGCTGACAAAACGGTGGCTTAAGGGTTTATGGCGAAGACCAAGAAACTAGACAAATTAGATTGAATATCACTACTCTAATGCCAACATGGGCATTTTACGGACAACTTCCAAAAATATGTGCATTCCTATCACTGGATCTTTGGGCTTAATCTTCTCACCCTGACTTTATGGTGATGCAAGGTACTCTCCAGAAACTTTCTCTGTACCGTATCCGTGTTCAAAACAATCGTGAGAATGGTGTTTCGCCCTTTTAACCCCTACCTTGGTGCGGAGGAAACGACAGTAACGTTTATTTTCCTGCTTTTCACCAATGTTTTCGTTGGTCTGGCGACTCGGCAGAGGAGAAAACGAGAGGTAATACATTGCACCGTGAGAGCGAGTTAAGCAGCCAGTTCCCCCGTCTTCAGCTCACACACATTTTTCTCCTGCCACGTAAATATTGAGAAGGTGATGACTGATCCGAGTCATTAAAACCCCTGAGCTGTGCTAAATGTAACCATTACTGTTCAGCTTCAACAATCCTGAGAGCATTCAGAGCGTCATGATGAATAGTACAACTACACAAATTTGCCAACGATGGCCAAGGAGGCATGAAATAACATCACACCTGCGCTGGGCTTTTACTGTAGTGGAATCAGGCCTTTTCTTTCTGATGGAGTCTGGGTTTTGTGAATACGGTTAGGGGGATGGAGTAAAAGCTCCTGTAGATCTAATGTGGAGGTGTCCCAATACTTTTGCCCATATTGTATAATTCCACATGGACAAGGAATTATTTTATCAATGCACCAAGTCCATGTACCAAGATCCCTATGTTAATCAAACCCTGATCTTGTCTCTGCATTAAAAGATGACACCATTTCTCACACTCAGGGGTAATTAAAAGGCTTAATCAAATCCAACTACTGCCATGGTGTGGATAGAACACAGAGCTGTAGGGCACCAGCCCATGCCACCATGTCTCTCTTAAACCATTTAAAAGTTAACAATTACACTGTATTTCAGATACTGTGATGCAGTCCATCACTGTGCATCACCCACTCATCAAGTGTTTTTACAGACACTTCATAATACAAACCAGCTAGAAACACCATAGCAACCACCTAGCACCAACATCTTTTTCAAAGACTTCCCTGCTTATTTTAGCAAAGATGATGCCGAGCCATATTCTGCATATGTTACAACAGTGTGGCTTCGTAGTAAAAGAGTGTGGGTACTAGACTGGCCTGATTGTAGTCCATACCTGTCTCCCATTGAAAATGAATGCATTATGAAGTGGAAAATACAACAACAGAGACCCGAGACTGTTGAGCAACTGTAGTTGTACATCAAGCGGAAATGGGAAAGAATTTCACCAACAAAGTTTCAACAATTACTGTCCTCAGTTCCCAAACACTTACTGAGTGTTGTTAAAAGAAAAGGTGATGTAATACATTGGTAAGCCAGCCCCCGTAGCAACTTTGTTGCAGGAATCAAATTAAATATGAGTGAATATTTGAAAAAAAAAATAATAATAAAATGTATTTGTTTGAACATTAAATATATTGTATTTGTAGTGTATTTCATTCAGTTTGGGTTGAAAAGGATTTGCAAATCATCGTATTTTGCACGTATTCTGTACACTGGAATTGGGGTTGTAACAACCACATGGGATGCAATAGGAACACCATAGACTCCCCCTAGCAACCACCTGGCAACGCTGTAGCACTTACCTGTAACACCATAGCAACCATCTAGATTACCATAGCAACCACCTAGCAACACATAAGAAAACAACTGGGAAAAATTAGCCACCACCTTCGATACCACAGCAACAACCTAGCAACACTACAGCAACCAACTAGCAATGACATGGCAGCACCACAGTAACCACCCAGGATACCATAGCAACCAGCTCTGCAACACTACATAGCAACTACAAGTATATAGCAACACTACAATATTTTTCCATTATCTGATTATTCGAGTGAATGTAAGCTCTCTGATCAAATTACTAATCAAATCTGATTTTCTGCAGTTATCGGCTTATTAAGTGCATGGGATGCATTTGAACCTGAATACATTTCAATGTAAACAGTCCATAGTACTGCCATGTTTTATATGACATGTTTGAGAGCATCCTGCACTATCAAATGCCTGAGATATTGTTATATTATCTATTTGCTCAACCTGCCTTAAGCAAAACATAAACCTAACCTTAATCTAATCTCCTTTCATTGTTATTATTTTAACTTACTAATATCTTGAGGGACGTTCTTGGTATGTGAGAGTACAATAGCATTAGTCACGTCTGCGCTTTCCCCTGTTAAACCCTAACCATAACGTTTTCTCATTCCGGGTGGATCTGAATCTCAGTTATTACCAGTGGTTACCTGTTATTAAACTGGGAGGTTCCTTCTGAGCCTGAGCCTGTGCCTGCCTGGAGTCTGGGAATTGAACGGTCTGAGGAAAGCCTGTTCTCTGAAACATAACATAGCACAGGCCTGTCTCGTTAATCTTGTACCCATTGCCAGCTGGACCTATTAAGGAGGAAAGGAACTGATACAGTATGATTCGTCAGTCAAGGACTGACAATTTTGCTTTTCACTGGGCTTTGCTCCTTCATCCTACTCATAATAGCACCCCCTGTCCAACTTCATCCCGTCATCAAACCGTGTTAGAGCCTCAAGCTGTCTTGTGCTTGTAAATCCTAATCGATCAGCAGTTTCTGGAATACTCAGATTAACAACTATGCCACGTTCAAAGTCATTTAAATCACAGCAGGGACCAGTTGAATATCGTTACCGAAAGCACAGCAACTGGTAGGTCTGGGTTCAAGGACCTTTAACATGGAGACGCCTATGGGTTGGTACTTATCAAACTTAACACAATTTCTCATGTAGTACATAAAAAGAGACGCTGTTTAAGTTCTTTTACATTTGAGCTAATCAAATCTGATATCCAGTTACTGGAGATGTCTGTAAAACCCCTGCGCTACTATTAGCCTGATAGCTGTCAGGACAGATTTGTAACTTTACCTGCACTGATGTTTCAGCACTATTGTCAGAACCAAAAGTGACAAACACTGGTTTGGTAATAGTTGGCTAGCTGTGTTGGGGAACAGGCTGTGTCCCAAATCACATATGTTCCCCTATTTTAATCCCGCTTATCCCAGTCAGGGTCATGAAGGGGTCTGGAACCAGTCTCAGAGGATGGAACATGAGTCCATAGCAGGACATGTGACATTGTTTTTAAACATTTGGTGATAAACTGGAGATCTTCTGCCCATCTTTGATCAAATATTTTCCTGGATCCTGCTTTTGGGCCAAATCATGATTAAAATCGCCTGTTTATAATCACATGGTTATTTAGTTTTTAAACTCATTACTAGCCCTAAATTGTGCCCTTCCCAATTATTTTAGAATGTGTTGCAGGCCTGAAATGCAGGAATAGATATTTATTAACTGATTCTCTGTTATTATTTGCTTAGCTTTACTATCAATATAAACTTAATTATTCCAGTTAAGATCTAGGCCACCCAAGCAGGTTGGGTCCTTTTTGGGTCCTCCCAAGGTTTCTTCCTGACATAATTCAGGGAGTTTTTCTTTTCCACTGTCACCATAGGCTTGCTCAATTCAGGATTGGCCTCTTAAGATAATATAATGTTGTGCAGCTGCTTTGAGACAATGCTCCATTATAAAAAGTGATTAAGTGATAAATCTGACTTACCAATCAACACTATGTGGTCTGGAGTAAGGGGATGGAGTTTAAGAGCAGAAGTTCATCATTCATATCTTTGTGTAACCAGAAAAAAAACGATCGCATCCTCGATTGCTCCTGTTTGTTTTGGATTCTGTTCTGACTTGGTTGACATGTTTAGAAACTTTTGTATTTAGGTTTTGACTTTCCTTTACTTATTTGTACCTAAGGTGTAAATGATGTTTGTAAGTATATGTGCCTGTCCTATTGTAAGTAGTACTCCTTTGTTACCTCTATATTATCTCTAACCAATAAATTAGAAATATAAATACAATGTGACGCTGGTAATGTCCATTCAACATCATAAAGAATCATGAAGCGACACAATGGGTGTAACCAGCAAAAGTAAACTACTCAACTAAGGTACATATACCTAATAAACACGTAAGTCTTGACCACCTCTGGTGCCATTATTGTGCGACGGTAATGATCACAGTGTTAGTTAATTTTATAAAGCTACATCGTGGCAGGAGTGACGTATTTTCCAGGAGCCGCTTAGGTCAAGTCATGTCCCGAGGAGCCACAGATAGGCATCGATGTAAAGTCGTTACATGAACCACATGGCCTTCTGACTTCCCTCTGCAAACACGGCCGTGACAGCAAAGGTCAGATCCAAACCCAAAGTCACAGGATCCATATCTCCATGCAGGCATATGAGCAGCCCGTGTAGGGTTTCCACCCCACATGTGCTTTCTGTCAGACTGAGCAGCAGCTCTGTGTTTATGTATAAGAAAAAATGTTTTAGAGCATCATTGGTGGCTTTTTTTATACCCTGTACATATTTATAACTTTATATTTGTAAATTTAAGGGTGGGGTCACGAACAGTCTTGGACCGATCCCAGAATTTAAAGACTCACATCACGCAGATTTGTCGGCTGGACATCCATGCTAAATGTCTCACAGGAGAAATCGAGACTCATCAGAGCAGACAACTTTTCAATCTTCTCCAATTTTGGTGAGCCCGTTATTAGCTGACAGTAGCGACACCTGGTATGACCTTCCGCTGCTATAGTCCATCTGCTTCAAGGTTTTTTTGTTCAGAGGTGCATTCTAGACTAAAACACATAGTCCTTGGACCCCTGATCTCAGGATGCAACGCATTGCAAGATTGTTATGAACTGTTCAATTAGAAGTGCTACCCTGATTTTCATTTAAACCTCCCACCTCGGCCTTTCCGGGTTAAGCGAATTCCTGTAGCTCTGCATTGCCAGCATGGATGAGCTTGGTTATGTTGCATGTAACCACAACCGTTGTGACGTAAATATGGTTTCCAATCCACTGAAGCCCAGCGGAGATAATCACAGCCTGCGAGCGGTGAATTCTTGGCCCGCTTTCATCGAACAGAGAGAGAGCGAAAAATAGAGACGCATTTACATTTAAACCGTTTAGAATTCAGTCTGAATTCGTCTCTGTCTGCTGAGGATTTTCGAGTCCCGGCTCAGTCCTGAGTGAATGTACGGTTACTGGTCTGAGTTGAGTGCATGAGCTCCAGTGAATCCATTCATCATGTGGGTAAATCTACTCCGGACACCGGCTGCAAACTCAATCCAGGCCTCAAAGCTAATGTGACACTGAGGTAAATACAATTAAGCACAGCCAGAGGAAAGCCTCGCTTATTACTGTTTATCTTTAAACCTGACTCCCTGGCTCCGTCTGGCTCGATGCCTGCATGCATTAGATACCCCCCCCCCACCTCCTTTCTACAGGCCTATTCAAAACAGCTTGTGGAAAGAAAATACTAGTTGGCGTAGCTGTTTAAAGCTTATTTCGTACGCTTTACTGACCTTTACATGTACGCTACGCGACCAAAAGCAATCAGTCACGACCACGTGCACATTTCCAACATTCGATCTGAAAACCATGGGCATTAGTTCAGGTTCAAATTAAGTTTATTAAACATTTACATTTATGTCATTTAGCAGATGCCCTTATCCAGAGCAACTTACATACAGTCTTAGAATTCAAGCAATTGCCCTTTAAACGTCTTGCTTAGGGACCCATTTGTGGCAGCTTGGCAGAGGTGGGACTTGAACCCTGGACCTTCTGGTACCTAGTCTAGTACGTTAACCACTAGACCACAACATGGGCAATTTAGGGATAGTAATTAATTTTAATCCAACTAAATAATGATACAGGTGATTCTAAACATGAGTCTTTGAGGAGCAACGATGGGCAGAGGAATTTTATGACCAAATGTTTTTAAACAACGTTCTTCAAACAAAGGTTGAAAGGGATTTAGATATTTCGACTTGACTTGTCTTATGTGCATGCATTGTTACATGTATGGACGTCCCTGGAAAAGATGTCATCTTGAAGGCAGTTTATGCTGCTCTAAAGTCTCAGTGTACTTTTCTGCGTTAATGCTGCATCACAGAAGTGTAAATGACCTTTACAAAGGGTCCGGACCCGACCCCATACCTTTATAGAGCCTGACTTTTGCACTTGTTTCTCACAACAGTCTGGATGCTCGTTTTTTCATTTTGGTCCCAAAAAGATCTGTAATCCTGATTGGTTTGAGCACTATCCCCATCTAGGTCCATCCTAGATGGTTCCAAGAGGTGTAATCTGTATTTCTACTGCAGCTTACAGATAGGTAGAGGGTCAGATTTTGGCACCAACACCATATATCTGATGTTGCTGACCTTTCATGGCCAGAATTTACCCAACTTCTAGTGGCTATTTCCAGCAGGATAATGCAGCGTGTTCCAATGCAAAAGGTCTTGTGATAATTGTTTTCTTTTATACTGAATTACCTGGATTATACTGGATTACTCAACACAGTGCTGTAATGAAACCAGATAAACCAGAAGCAATTAGATAAGAGAAAGATGAGATGACATTACTGATGACAGGTTCAGTCACGTTGTGTGTAATCAGCACTTCAGTGTGCTTCAGCAGAAATTCAGAGCCATGTGAAAACCCAGAACTCCTTGTAGCCTGGTCATGGCGTGACAGTAGGCTTCATCCTGCTCTTCTTCGGCTCCAAACACCAGCATGAACAATTTCAATCTGCGCTCCCTTCGAGGAACAGCAGACATCTGTCGAATGGATCAGAGCTTGCTCCAGTAGATAAGATGGCTCTGTCACTGTTTATCTCTGAAGAACCAGAGCCTAGTGACTCCAGTGCCGAGATTCCTCCGCCCATGGAGGCTCAGAGAGAGGGAGGATGAGTCAGAGAGGCTTGGGGAAGGCTTGCACACATAGAGACCTGATACATATCGCTTCAGTAATTGCATTATGTGAGATAGAATCAGCAAGGACTGCTGAGCTGATAAATGTGAATGGTGTTACAGGAAGACTCCAGTCTGGTTCAACATGCAGTGCTTTATGCTCATACAGAAACACAAGAGGAAACATCTTACATTCTTTGGAATTGCTTTCTTTTTGCTGGCCCACTTTGGTAGGTACACATTTTTTTCTACTGTCAGTTCCACTTCAAATCCAAGAGGAATGGTTCTGTGGTGGTTCCAGCAGAGCAGAAGTGCAATATATATATTGTACTGCTGTTTAATCACAGCTCTATTACAATCACTTGTGTTTGTAGTACAGAATAAAGGCCATATCTTTGGGACTTAAAAGTTATAAAACAGGCATCCAGACTGTTATGAGGAACAAGTCCAAAAGCCAGGCTCCATCATGGTATGGGGTCAGGTCCAGACCCTTCACTTCTGTGATGCAGCATTAATGCAGAAAAGTACAGGGACGATGCATGCATTTTTTACAAAGACTAAACAAAACCACATGCTGCACACATTATAAAGTCATGGCTGTGGAAGAAGAGCTCTTTCTGAGGTCCTGACCTGTCCCCAACAGAGAATGGGTGGAAAGTTTAGAAACGTTGACACTGTTCCACATCTTAAGACATGGACAATGAAATGTGGCTCAAAATAACATCTGATAGACCTGAATGTGTTGAAATGCTGGAATGGATTTTTATTAACAAATGTAAAAAAGCAAAAATAGGCTGCCGTTGTCTCCACCCTGCCAGGTTCTCACATCGCGGTTGGAGAGCTATTTTTAAATGAGAGGAATGCATGCCCTACCCCAAACGAGACACACATGTTCATGATAATGGGATAGAACAGTGTGACAGCTGCTTCCCCCGTAGTCCACCACTATATAAATTAGCACCAAGCATTTTCAAATTGTTTGTGGTGAAGACTGACAGCTAGCCACCGCACCAGGTGGAAGCGATGTCTTATCACACAGCACCTGAGTGAGAGACTGCTGAATATTTTCTTCCAGCTAATTGCTGGTGATGTGTTCCCAGGAATATTTCTTTACCCAAAAACGGCATGAAAATCTAGCAAAATGTCCCTGCCAAAGCCGAGTCCTGGTCCTCATGCAGCCATCTGGAAGCCAGTGCAGAGTGCAGTCAGGTTCAGCGCTTATGCAGCTGTGAGAAATCTCGGAAACTGATGGAAGAAGAGGAAAGGAAACCCGGTGACACAAATGTAATGTTTTAATTGGAATCGAACAATGGTTTGTGATAATTGGTCGTGCATGAAGTGGCTGACAAAGCAAAGGTTGTTTTTACACCCAGAGATGACAGAGCTTCTGCAGCTGTGTAAATGACTGAACTGATGAACTTCATGAGGTTCCAGAGGGGTTTAAGTTTTATATCTTCGTCAGCTTATTGCGCCAGATGATGGGTATGTGACTTCTGTAGCTCACAGTTCCACTAAACCATGCACAGCCTTTCCAAATTTCCATCAAATAAGCATGAACAGGCAGTGTGCCCACCTGAAAGGAATCAAGGGCCTTTTTCATCACTACTTACTAGTCCCAGACCTAGTCAAAGAGAATGATTAAAGGTGTGCCCTGATTACACAAATACTGTCCCTGTAGTGCTGCCCTATAAAAAGGTTGTCAGAGGCTACTTTTGGGTAGTGTACCTCTTATTCAGAGATAGTAAGAAACATTTTGCCCAGTTGATAGACTTTGAAAGGGGGCATCATTTTTGGACTGAGAGAGGCAGAATAGTTTCTTTTTTTATGAATTGCCACCATCTTTTCCGTTCTGACCTAGCTGATATGAGGTGAGTTTAGTAGTGATATGAGTGACATCACGAGTGATGAGTGACATCATCGATCAGTGATATGGATCGATAACAAGCAGTAAACAGACGTCTCATTCAGAGTGGTTTGTTGTGAACCAGTTCACTTCACAGTGCCACAGATGGGGGTTGCCAAGTCAGTTCAAATAGGAATAGCCATTTTATTTCTCTAATAGCCATTAAAGAAACCTCTTGGATTCTTTTGAGTTCCTTCTGTGTTTTGGGTAAATATAGAACTAGAAATTACATTTCAACATGAATCCAATTGTATTAATCCAGGCTTGTTTTGAACAACTCATGCCCTCATGTATATGATTCCAGTTTCACTAACATACATTTTGTGGCTTTTTGCAGGTGTTGTGACACCCCTGATTCCAAGTGAATTGGTTCTCAGGGAAGGAGAGTCACCTGAGTGCCACTCGCTGTTGGGGCAGAATTATCTTCCAGAACAAAGATCCACCTCATTGTAAAAACCTTCCTCTAACCCATCCGACACATTCCAGCTTAGCCCCGAGTCCACAAACCAGTCCGGTGTGACTTACCTGAAAATCAACAGGGTCATTGTGCTAATTTTACTTTTCAGCCGTTAATGTCATAATAAATCATCTCTGAACGTGGAGTGCGCCAGGTTGTGGTGTGAGCAGCGATAAAAATAGATGGAGGCAGGAAGTCATGATCAAGGCTTTGCAATGACTGTGGTTAAGAAGGGATGGTTTTCCATTTTGTTTCTTTCTGCCCAAGTGCATGTTGGACATCCAGCAAAACAGGCATGCACATAGCAACGACCTATTTATGGCTGCGACCGAAAAAGAGCCGATTCAGACAACAGAAGCTGGCGTTTATCTAAGTTGACACTCGAGAAGATTGAGAGGTGCTCGTCGATCTAATCCAGGGCCATCGTTCAGACCCCAGGGGTCAGGTGGGCATCTGAACAGGGGCCCGAGGACAAAAACACAAAGCATGAAGCAAGACTTAAATGCGAGGTCAGAGAGGGTCAGCGTTACCTGAGTCCTGCCTGGAAAAGCTTTCCTTTTTAGTGGTGCAGCTCTGTCTTTCTTTTTGGGATTCTTGTGAGTAATTTGTAGAGGTTTTTGCAAGCAATTCCACACGTCGGATGTTTGGAACAGATCAGAAATACGCCTGTTCAAATAACTGAGTCACCTTTCCATGACTAAACCGAACCCTCTACTGATACCTCAGCACGTAAGTGAGTGCCATGAACAGATTTAAAGATATTGTAAATCTGATCACGCTTTGGGATGTTCCAAGTTCTGATTCCACTGTTGTTTGTGTTTGAGCAGCTTCAGAACGTCCCATGGCTCTCCAAAATTCATATTCAGGTAATATTACAGAGAAATTACAAGGGCTGGGAAATTAAAGGATATTCACTTTGAAGATATGTGCACGTTCAGATACTCCAGCACTTTCATCCTTTTACATAGTGCATTTTCACCAGTTCAATCAAAGTTGGTCTGGCATCTCATTTGTATTATGCAATACATTTCTTTGACTTGTCATTTGTTTCTCTGATGATGAAAAAGATGAAATCTTCTTTTTTTATTGCTTCATACTTATTTTAAAATATCATCTAGTTCTTGTGAGCAGTGAATTTAGAATGGGACTTCCTGCAGCTAGTGTCCCGATACTTTTGTCCATATAGTACCATGGTTTCCAACCTGGCTCATGATGGCTCAGGGGAGAGCCAAAACATCAAAGGAGGTGCATGAGGCTTTGCCTCTGAGGAGTTTGTCAAAATGCAATTTGTATTTTTGTTATATTTATATTTTTGTTGTATTTATATTTTGTAATTTTTTTAGCTTGATGTCCATCTCTCTTGAAAATAATACAGATGCCAGAATGTAATAAAGAAAGAGGAAAAATATATTTTATGTTTCTTTTTGCCAATAAAGATAAGCAATGAGTCACTTCATTATTTCAATCTCTGTGTGGCAGCTGTTCTTGGATACTTAAAAGGGGGGGCTCCAAGGAGAACAGGTATCACAGTACTACTGATATAGTGTATATTAGGTGGTGTATCTTGTGTTTGTAAGTATTTTTTCCTTGTCATCATAAACCCCATTCTTTCTAAAACCCATTTACAGCTGGCCCAGGAACGGCACCGTTTTGAACTTCCTGCTCTGAAGGTATAGCGCATACTTTAGATCCTATCTTGCAGATGTTCGCTGGAAAGCAGAGCTAAGATGGGCTTGTAGGTTGGGAGATAGGCTGAGCAGATATCTTGTCAGTGCGTTTGTGGAATGTGTGCTGATAGCATGGCTGTGCTTGCCTTTTTGTCATGTAAGGTTTGTTAAGGTTTCCTTCGTTAATGTACAGGACTATTTTCCTAAAGCTTTCCTAAATGTTGGTTTATTGGCGCTATGCAGCACCAGTACTCGTCACTACCCTCTGCTCCTTCACCCCGACCAGTCAATAACATTTATTCAAACTCATCCCAGTGGACATCACTGCATTGTCTCAAAGCAGCTTTACAGTAATACATTATCTAAAAGGTCAATTCCAAGTTGAGCAAGCCTAGGGCGACAGTGGCGAGGAAAAAATGGTAGGATGAAACCTCGGGAGGACCAAGACTCAACAGGGGACCCATCCTCCATGGGCGGCCAAGATGTTAATTAAAGAAATACTAAATGTATATTAAATCATAGCAACTTTTGTTTTAAATAAATAACAAATTATTAATAAAATCTAAATGAGTAATAGAAAAATTATAAAATAATCAAAATTATAAAACAAAATTGAGTCCTTAGCGTGAGGTCCTTGGAGGCACATCGTCTCCTACTGTCCAACCGATGGAGGGAGTTCCTTCACTCTGGTGGGACCTGCCTCCGCTGTTGGAGACCATCAGAGTGATGCCGACCGGAAGATCATCCAGGACATCAGCTCTGAGGGAAGAGAAAAAGAGAATTTATGGAATTGGGAATTGCCCCTTTAATGTGGGATTTTACTGAGGATTTTATTAATTTATTCACCCCCCTTGGTACAAGGCATAAAAAACGGGTATATAACCACTCACACTCTCTCTCTGGGGCATTTAAGGTAGTCCACCTAAAGTCAAGCCATGTTTTTCCAGGTGGAGGAACGCGTGTAGTTGCGAGCTCACTCTTCTTGTGCAGTGTGTAGCTGCCATCTGCTGGTAATTTTCTGGCACTGCCTGAGGTAATCCTGCCTTCTGTTTTCTCTGGAGATTATCCTTTTTTCACAAGGATATTGGTTAAACATGTTCGGGAATCATTCAGTCAATTCACACCACATACCGTTATCTGCTTCACGTGAAGCCTGTGATTCTGATCTGTCTCTGTCCCACCAGTTTCATACTGATAACCAGTAACATTATCTCATAATACCTTCTAGTACACGGTTTTGTTTTTGACTCTTCTGTATTCTGAAGAAGGGGTTGGAATTGAATACATCTTCATGTGTGAATGTAATCATGATATGTGTAAGGGTTACAATATTGGGGCAAAGATTATTGCTTTTATTAAGGAACGGTTGAAGGGAGGCTGAATCTGTTTTTTCTTTAGAACTTTTGTTGTTTGTGCATACTAAAAAGGGATTTTAAAATATGTATATGCTAAATCACTGACTGTGAAGTCAAAACACAGATGGTATGTTTATAAAACGAAGACAGTTGTTGGAAATGTGATGAATGATGAATTATAAGCCTCTGCTGCATGCCTGATGGTTCCTGTTCAATGATGCCTTATTGTTATAGGAAATATCAAAAAATCTGGCTTTATTAACTGTGCTTTTAAGATTTTCGTACATAATAGAAACCATAATGGCAATCAGTCTATACCCCCAGGTGTATACTTTTGAAAAAAAGTAGTTTCAGAGAAAAACTGTGTGCTTTAGAGTTTTAATGTGAACTTTCAAAGTTTGACCATAACGTTCACAATTTGATCAATTTTTGATGATAATATGGTCACTTCATGGTTTTACTGTCAAATTTCATAGTACAGTTGTAAACTTGGTCGACTATGAACTGACCATGAATTATTTGGTAATTTAGCCATCTCATGGTTCTACTGCCAAGTAGTGTAAGTTCATTTTTTCCTGGACCAACTATAAAGCATAAAAGTAACCTTTTCAAAAGTCTAAATTTGTTTGCGTTTGTATGGAGCGTTTCAGCTTTTCTCAAGGTTGTTATACCAATGGTACCAGCAGGTGTCGCTGTAAGCGTTTAGAAACACGTTTTTTCGAAGTGATTCGTTGCAATGACTTAAAGGTTAAGAAAGCTTCGTTTGTCCCCCTGGTGCCTGAACAAGCCTTTTGCGAAGCAGTCTGCTAAAGTCTGTTTGTAATAGCAGTACTTCTCATAGTATTTCCAGGCGGTGTTCATGTTTGTGAAACCAGTTATGGATCGTGGAAACCCTCTCTGGTTGTGTCCTAATAAAAACGCTGCATCTTCACCTAGCAGCTTCTGAATCCCAGCTCAGTTTGATTAGTGGTGAGTATGAGATCACTTATTACAGTGCTGAACTGCTGTATCTCCACAAGAACGTGGGACACATCAAGAACTTAAATGGGTAATATTCTTTAATTGATACGGGATCAATCACCCCCTTGGTACAAGGCAGAAAAAACCCGGGTATATAACCACTCACTCTCTCTCTGGGGCAATTAGGGGTAAGCAGTCCACCTAAAGTCAAGCCAGTTCTTAAGTTGTTCTCAGATAAAGAGGGAACTTCGACCTCCACTCAGGCACAATACAAACATCCAAATGCTGATTTTATACCGTGCTCCAGTGCTGCTTGAAAGTTTGTTTGAATTATCTGTTGAAATCTAAGCTTAAACATTATTATATTTTCACACACACCCTTAAAGTGGGAAAGGAGAACCCGTTTAAAAAAGCAAATTAAATGAATAAATGTGTTTCTTGGTTTCTTTTTTGAGGAAAATGGCCCAAATGTATGTGGTGTAACTAAATGTCGTTCCTTGGTCCAGGACAACTGAAATTCTGTTATGTTTTTGGGTTTCCTCACATGAACTTCTCTTTTCAAAACATTTCTATTGATTTGATAGAAAGACTTGTATCGTTAGGGTCGTTCTCTTGCTGCATGACCCGGGTTCCCTTTAAGATTCCTGATCTTTGTTGCCCAGATGCAACAAAACAGCAAACCATGATCCTACCACCCCAAAGTTTCAGAGATGTGATAAGGTTCTTGTGCTTATTATTATTCTTATGTGTTTTCTTTCTCTAGACATAACGCTTCTCATTTAAACCAAACATTCTTTCTATTGAATAATACACTTGATTAGTTTCCATTCTTTTGCAACTTACATATTTAGTACTGGATCATTTTCCCTAATCAGCAAATAACCAAGTATCAAATTCATCTCTTATTTGTTCAGTCTTCTTATCTACTTTTAGGACTTGTGACATTTTAGATCATATTTATGCAGAAACGCAGAAAGTTCCCAAGGGTTCCCAAACTTTCAGGCACCGCTGCACATATACCCAGTGTGTCTTGTGGTAGGGGTATACCAGGGGTGCTTAGCGTCATTCAGGACTGACAGTGTGCATCTGAAACTCTAAAACTGAACACAAACTCTAGGCATGAGTTTCTGTTCACACTTTAATCAAGAGCCTGGAACCTGAGGGGGGCAAATATGCAAAATATATGTTCATTTTTCATGACTTAGATAAATCACATGGAAGGAGGTTGAGCTCTTGAGGAGGGAAACAAAGGGCAACTTGAAGCTGGGGGAATAAATGTGGACTGGTGCAGCATCTGAAATGCATTACAGCTGCTGATGAGGACTCGTACATATTTATTCACTTATTATACCAGTAAAACACACAGGATAGCAACTCCCTGTTACCAGGTGATTTAGTGTTTCAGGTTGTTTTGTTCTGGTCTTCCTGAAAACATGTCTTAATATGTTGAACAGCATGGGGTTGACTTCACATTTTTTGTTTCTAAATTCTCCACCCATTCTCTCTTAGGGACAGGTCAGCACTGCAGGGGTGCTGTATGCTCTTCTTCCACAGCCATGCCTTTATAATGTGTGCAGCATGTGGTTTTGTTTGTGTTTTGTCTTGTTATAAAATGCATGGGCGTCCCTGGAAAAGATGTCGCCTTAAAGGTAATTTTTTTTATTTAAAGGTAAAAATCTCTGTGTACTTTTCTGCATTAATGCTGCATCACAGAAATGTAAATGACCTTTACCTTCGAGTCCAGACCCGACCACAGACAACAGAGAAGTGGGCGGAGCTTCCGGACATGGTTAACATGAGGTTTTTTTCGTACAGTAAAGTTGTAAGTGGTATTTGTGAATGTAACTCTGTATTGTAGAGGTTTGATAAAGGTTTGATAAAATAATCTCTTATCCATGTGCTTCTATCAGCAATTTATGAATGACGGTTCTTGATGCAGTGCTCTCTGAGGGAGCGCAGAGAGATCACCCTTCTTCAGTTTAGGCTTTTAAGGACTGAAATTCCTCCAGATTCTGAGTTGATTAATGATATTATGCTCTGTAGCAGGACAAATATATCAATCCCTTCCAGTCTTTCTTTGAGGAACATTGATTTAAACAGTTTTCTTACAGGTTTGGTGATAAACTGGAAATCTTCTGATCATCTTTACTCCTCAAAAACTCAGCCGTTCCTGGATACACAGGGCAAACCTTATATATAAAACATCTTGGTTTGACTCTTCATGGACAGCTAAGAAACTCATTATCTTCCCATGATTCAGGAGAAAGCTCTTTAAAGCACCCGCTCACTCGTACTCTCTTTTACGGGATGATGCACCCTGTTAGAGTTATGCGTGAACTCCCCATACAGTGAAAATGGTCTGAGCTAATGCTGACAGAGTCGGAACCAGGCACATCTTGACAGGACCTCTATTAATTTAGAACCAACTGTAAAACAAGGAAATAAAAAATGGTGTTGGAATCATGGTTTTCCTCCTGCAGCAGATTTTGGAGCCCAAGAGCCTCGTTAAGGAATCCTCCTGGTTTTATGATGAACAGTTTGTATTCTGAGTTTGAACCTGCAGCCCACTTATAAAAATGGTGGACTTTCCCCTGGTGGTTGTCGTAGTGTCCGTCCACAATCTACTGTGTAAGTTTGTATATATAAACTGAGTTGCTCCTGAATGATACAGGTATGCCGAGATGTCAGAATGGCATGGTGCACCCACGCTGAACCTCACGCCTCAGGTCTGATGAATTATTGATTCGTTTGCAGGTTTTGAGGGAAACCTGTTGACCTCTTGCTGTCCTGTGGAGAATTTTGACTACTACCAGTACGGTGGTACCTCGCTTCTCGTCATTAGCTTGTTCCAGAAGTGAGTCATTAATAGAAAGCTAATCATTAATACAAAGCTATTTTATAAGTGCCCAATCATTAATACAAAGCTATTTTATGTGTCCAAAAATGTCATGTCGTTTAATGAGTAATGGATTAAAGAGTAAGTGAAAAGTAAAAGCAAAACACTTACTCTATTGATGAACTGCTGAACCTGCTCTAACTGCTCAGCCTGAAAGTTGAGAGGATTCACCTATAGTTTTCCTTTCGATTGGCTGTCATTACTAACCATATTAGGACTCCTGGGTTAGTAAGAATACAATACTTATTACTTAATACTTATTTTTCTTTCAGCTTTTCCCAACTGTCATTAACATCCTCCTCTGTCACACCAACATCTACTGCAAACTTAAAGTAAAACACAACAATTGCAACAGAGATCTGCACTGATATTCCAGCTTGTAATGAAAGACCAGCTGTTTCTTCCGGCAAAATGCATTTGAGGTTTAAAATTTAACGAAGCTGCTTTAGTTTAAGGATTTAAACTAATTAAAAAGGGATTTAAATTAATCTCCTGGATGGGCCCAGACAGACATGGGAAGAACATGGAATATCTGTATCTATCCACTAAGCATACAACCAGCCTGATGAATGGGAAGCCATGTGCTGGAATCTGCCCCTTTGCCACCTTGGTCTCTGGCTGCCTGTTTAGACTCTAGACTTGTTTTTTGTGAGCATCACTATATACAGTCATGTGAGAAAATTAGGACACCCCATTAAAGAGTCAGCTCTTTACTAAGAAATGTTCACATATCAATGTCCAAAATTTTTATTTATTTCTCGAAAAGAAAGTTGTTTAATTGCAACTAAACGACCAAAATTAACATCGTTTAACTCATGAAACAAAAGTTATGAACAAAAATGCATATTCTAATGGAGGAAAAAGTTAGGACACCCTACCCTCTAATAACTAGTGTTGCCCCCTTTGGCTGAAATAACTTCAGTGAGACGCTTCTTGTAGCCACCTACCAATCTCT